>WOGN01009065.1:0-10985 GCA_015342105.1 Leptinotarsa texana
AATTGTGTTGTAATTTTCCTTAATTAATAAATCAAAATTTAACTGTTTGAAAAGTGCAGTAAAGAATAAATTATTGACTTTTCATTGATATTGTTTTTTCATTATGCTTATGTATCAAGCTATTTCGCAAAAAGTAGGAATAAAGTGAAATATTTATCTGTTTTAAAAAACTGTATCAACTTTGCATCATTTTTGGCATAATTTTTTCTGGTGTTTTAAATTTTTGCGAAATAAGTTGTATTTAGAATTGTAATTGGTAATAAAAATGCATTGGAAAGATAAGTTAGACATGAAGCAGTAACTTTGTTGAGATTTGGATGAAGTTGAGGAATCGGCAAAATGCCAAATTTTCGAAAAACTGTAAAAAAACTAAATTTGTACTAGAGAGCTAAAAAAACCAATCATCTTTTCTCTTTACCGATTTAAGAAATTTCGAGCAATAACTGCTTTCCTTAACATTTTTTGGAAAAAATGTCAAATTTAACAGGAAAGAAAAATTATCTGATCGGTCATATGCATGTCATTTGGCATCATTTTTAAAGCACAACCTAATGGAGATACCAAAAGTTGCTAGAAGAGATCTACAAAAAAAGTCACATTTGATGCGGACTTTATGTGTAGAATTTTGGTCCTAAATTCTGGTAGGATGTCTTTCCATCTGATTTGGGCATTAATGGTATGACGACACTATGATTCCGAAGTGTAGAATATTTGTAGTGACAAGTAGATAATTCTTTTTTTGTTTTTATACTGTACAGTTGTAATATTTATAAAAAACAGCTGGGTTACTAAAATATTAAGGCCACTGGTAGAATCTACGATAAAAAACAGAAATAAGATATTTGGGACATACTGGCGAATGCAAATGTAGCCTAATGCTCGATGTCTCCATAAAATCAGTGGACAACTCTAGAATGTCAAGCAGGCCATTTGACCCTGAAGTCCAATCGATCACAATAGCAATTTGATTCTACTGAAATCAATTTAGGTCGAAAAACCGCCCGGTGGGATTGCAAACCTCGTAAATGAAATAGGGACCGGACCTCTCCATGGGATAATATAATTCAAAATATATCTGATTCGGAAGACGCATCGAAGCATAACATAGATTCAATTCGTTTTGCGTTCTGCCAATTTGAGTCGTAAATCCCAGCGGTTCATGAAACGACGCCCCGTTTGCGGTTAATGGTACTAGTAAACATAATCATACGCCCTACCGGTAATGCCGATACAACAATGATAATTAACGTGATCCCCTGTACGACATTTACAAATGCCCGGCCATCGAATCATTTATGCCGGGCTCAGATTTATGCGCGTGCAAAACTGAAATTTATGTTATTGCAGGTTTGCGTAATGCAAACATGATAATTTTTCGATTTATCTGCTAGATAAATGAGACCTTTCCTAGAAATATGTTGCGCGTGAATTTCTTATCGAGAATATTTCTGAAGTACCTCTTCGATCTTCTGTTCGTAGAGATTAGAATCCATTACAACAGTAGAGTTTCCCTTATCTGCAGGTAAGATCTTGATAGTGTTGTCTCTACGTAGCCCGTTCAGGGCAGTTCGTTCTTCATTGCTGATGTTAGAAATTGGAACTGGTTTTTGATCTAGCCATTACACCCTGAATTTTGTTACTTTTTCCAATGAAGCAACTATCAGGAAGAGTGGAACATTTCAGAACATTGACACTGTTATGTAATTACAGTAATTATAATTGAATTTCTTAAATAAATCAAGATCCAACATATGCCCTTCCCTTCGCAAATCAACAACTCGTCATTCCAGCAGGGCACAGGTACCGCTTTCTTGCTCTGGATCAAGAAACGTTAACAGAACCGTACAATACCATTTTCGCTTGCACTCCATCGGCCGGTATTTCATTTATTAGTAGATTTTCTTGAATCTCATTATGTTGCTGCTCCAAAATATCCATTCCACTTCTCACTACTGAATTTTTTTAAATATAAATTTTCACAAGTTACGTCAAAAAAAACTTGGACAAAAACGCTACATTTGGATGATGCACCCACACTTTCCATTCATTATTTATTTTCCAGTTCCACAGACAATTTCAAAACTTTTCTACTAGTATTCGCGAAACTATAGTTGCCTTGATTGTGTTATACCCTGTCTCTTATTGCATTCATGGACTATCTACTGCAGTTAATTTGCATCGACAGCATAATAACTGGGACGGATTAATTAGGTCTTCCACAACAATTGTCAGATGATCTAATCACGAGGTTGAATGATTCCCTTGATTGGACAGGGTCGCAAGTTAACAGGCATGTTGTTCCCTATTGAGTTGGAAGTAGTTTCTTCTTTCTATAATGGGTTTTTTGAAAAGATTTTGAGATGCATTAAAATTCATTCAAATATTTCACAAAAAAATATGTGAATCTTTCAAAAAACGGAAGGAAGCAAATGACTCACAATGAACTCTATATAAAGATGTGATGAAACTAACCAAAATTAGATGAAAATTCATTAATACGTAATTGAAAAACAGTTCAATGTGAAATTTTCACTTGACAATACCTTTATTTTTCATCATTTAAACTACTGACATTATCTCGTCCATCAAAAATTGTATAATGCAGGCGTATGTTGATGACATACAATCGATGAATATGCTGAGGCACAAAATCTTTTCAACACTGATCTTGATTTTATCAATGGGATATAAAGGGGAAAATGATTTGAAAGATAATGCTAATAAAACAATGATCGCAGAAGAATCGTAAATTTGCAGAAAACAATTTCCATTTAGGACTAGGTCATACAGCTAAAAACTTACGGGTGACGCTTGACACTGATCACTGATTATGTTAAAAATTTATTGGAAAAAGCTTATATGTCATTTTCAAATGTACCTTTGAATTGTTCTTTTGTATTATCAATAAAGCCTATTTATTATTATCATTATCATAATATTATGATGTCAAAATATGCTATTGTATAGCAAAACACATGACGCGGTTTTGCAAACTATTGAGTGGAAATCTCACATTAAAGTAATTTCTGAATACTCTATACAAAGATGTGTATTTCAAGCAAAGAAATAACCTTCAGACAAAAACCAAAAGAAAAAGCCCTCTCTAAACAACTACTTTCGTGTGAACATTAAATGACACATTGAAAGAAATACTCAAAAAATCACTACTCTTTTACACTGTAACACACTCTAGATAAAGTGCTCCCTTTATTTTGATAATTTCTGAAAGCAGACATTAGGTTTTTGGTACAGACATAGATCTTCATGGGTCGCATTTTTCGCATAGCCCTAGCAACAGCCTTAAATATCAAGTCTACTGCGTTTCTGTGGTAAGTACAGAAGATTGTGAGAATAGTTAAATTGATGTATGTATGTTTGTGGTTCCTTCAAGCCTAAACGACTGAACTGATTTGTGAAACTTGACATACCTACATACAGCTTATACATCAGCATAACATCAAAAGTTTTTCGTCATAATATAACGATAAGTATTAAGTAAGCGGAAAAAAATGGTTGCTCCCTGAGAAATATTTTGGATGCCTATACGGTTGGAGCTAATGGAGATAATGTACCGTTAGATTGTTTATCTCAAATAGTTTTAAATGAGTCTGCGACAACAAATATCTACCTATCATGCGGTAGCCACTATATGCAAACTACTGAGCCATAAATACAATAAATCAAATTGAATATTTTTTTCAGAATATCTGTCGAATTGTCGTTTTGAGTATTTTATATAGATGAAGATTCTCTTTCACATTAAGTAATTCGGATGAATCGTTTGGAAGTTATCACGATAAGTGAGCCACTGCGTATCGCGTCTACTGTAAGACGACGGGGACGATGCACAGAGTTGAGGGGTATTCTAAGCAATGAAGCGCCATCGTCAAAAACGCGACCCGAACGCGGGCTGATGCGTAAGGAGAGACGTCGTTGACGGTTATGTTAGTTTTGCGAAATTTCTTCGAAAGCTTCTGATAATTATTTCTCTTCCATATTCTCCGTTTCACTATCACTGTCGTCATTTAAATTAATAATGAATTTATTTCCACCATTGATATAGGAGTGTCCAATCTCCATATAGTCTTTGTCAACTAAAATTACTTTTTCAATCCTTTTCTGCCTTCTATCAAATCTATCACCTTCTTATCAAATTTTGGAAAATTATTTTCAAGACTGATGTTTTGTTTCAATTTTCCCCAATTAAACTCGATGGTATTGAAAATATAAAAATAGAGGGAAAGTCTCAATATGGTGTGTCCATACTTTTCAGTAATACTCTCAAGGGTATACAGTTTTTCAAATGTTTTTGTCTGTAAAGCTTTGAATAGTTGGTTTTGGTATAGTTTTCTTCGAGTTACAATTTGTTATCCATTGAAAAAATTTGTATTTCATCTCTTTTCGAATTTTTATTCGGTATTTTGATGAGCTGTTACGAATAATAGAAAACATTGTCGAACTATTACACTATTCGCATCCAAATTTGGGATCAATGTGTTTTCAAACCATTCCTCAAAAATATTAGCTTCCATGTTCTTATCTTATCATAGTCAATATTGCTGTCCTCAACTTTTTTTCCACATAATTTCAAAGAATTCGGAACCCATCCTCCGCAATGCACAATGATTAGTCGCGATCCTTTGTTTGCAGGCATTTGAGGCGTACACATTCTCGAACAATCAGTCCACCCTTTCGTAACTGTGTCGTGAGTGTCATACCAAGTTTTATCCAAGTAGAAAATTTGCCATAGTTGTTGTTTATATTTAGTTATTTGTTCTAAGTATTCGTTACGCAATTGCACTATTCTTATGCTTTATATAACTGTTTATTATTTTTATTATTTTTAATCTAAATCCTAGTTTCTTCATACAGTTCTGAAGAGTTTTGTCACAGCTGGTCACATTATGGCCGAAAGTATTCAATTTCTTACTTATGATTTCAATTGTTGGAATCTCATTGCTTTTGTAACAGTTGTATGATGTTTTTTTACTGATTTTATTATATAAACATCTAAAGGTTCCGGTAATCCCGCATCAAATCGCATCTTGCGTTCATAAGGTTTTTTGAAATTTTTCCGTACAGTTGAGAAAGGAATTTAGGTCAAATCTGTTGCTTGTAATAGTTTTTTCCCTCGAAACCAAATTTGATATGTAGATTCTTATATACTTCGAAACATATTCTCTGTGTTTCAATATTCAAATGCATCCGAATCTTATTCACTGGTATCACATTTTCGCTTTGTTCACCAGCGCTATTGGAATAACTACACAGAAAAAAGTCTGCGTTGTTATCTCACAAGTTATTACTATTAGTATTTGTCCAAGGACGCTACATTTTTAACAAATTATAGGAATTTTAAGTAATTATAACTTCACCAATATCGAATTTCAACACTCAAATCGCAATCAGTTCCTGAACTGAATACGATGGCGATAACCATCCTTGCATTCGTCACTGTAACATGACTTCAAATTTAATTTTATAACTCTTCAACCAATCATAACACTCTGTTAGTAAATATCATCCAATACGAACCGCAAACGCTTCACTCCACGTGGACTAGTTGGCAGCGGCTTTATTTCTCTGTATTGGTTTTTTTGGCCTTTGAGGATGCCGACACTTTAAGTATGCACAATACCAGTTACTTCGACTTTCAACTATCGTCGATCGATTGTTCGTGCAATCGCTCTCACTTACTCAGGCAATTACAAAACATGTTTTAACAAAGGAAGTGTGTGAGTGTGTCAAATAAAGTATCTGTCTATCTATTACCTGTAGAAATCCCTCGTGAAATCCGTCCCGATAGCAGGCAGCTCCCCGGTATCATCGCTAGACCCACTCAACGCGACCGAAGACCTCTTCGAATAAGTTTCCTGCTCGTGGGAGTTGCAACAGTCGGACCCACCGCTGGACCAGCTATTCTCCGGAGAATTCTGCTGGTGGACGATATTCGCCACAGCATAGGGCCACTGTTTCTCCCCGTTCGGCCCGTCCATCAGCAGCGTCACTAGCTCCCGCCCCTCCTTGTCCATCATGTAGCTGGAGTTGTTCCAGAGACACTCGTTGGAGTCTTCCTCTAGCTCAAGCGTGTTGTTCTCTTGGATGCTCGGCAGGGTGGAGATGGAGATCTGTCCGGGAGTTACCGCATCTGTTTTCTTCCACTGGTCCCGCAGATCGTCACTGGACAAGCTCAAGCTCCAGTCTTCTAGCTCTGCTCGATCGTACTCGAGCTCTAGCATGTCTCTGTGCTGCTGCTGTAGGGCTGATCGGGTCTCGTCGAGTCTCAGCCACTGCTGGATATACTCGGCGTCCCAGGTGGTGCACTCTAGGCGTTCTTCTGCGATGCTGGACCAGGAAAGTTGGGAGGTTTTGTCTTCGGGGCAGACTTCCAAGTTTGCATTGCCTACAAGGGAAATAATCATTATTAGTGAGGGAAGATGATTGGTGACGGGGACGGTGACTTTTTGAAGTGTCAGGAAAGATGACTGATGACTGAAGGATAATGAAGGTGCACATACTTTACACAGAGTGTGACTTCTTGAGGTATTGCCAATAAATGATAATAAAAATTCTAGTGACGGGAAAATATAATACAGAAAATCTTTCTAGGTATGTAAGTAGTACGTATTTGTTTTTTATCAAAGTTTACTAGGTTGACATTGCTTTTGAAATTAATCAGAAGGTTTTTTGGCATTAAAAATAAATTACACAAAACTAAGAGCACTATTACAATCGGAAACATGGCAAAATGTTTTCTCATCAAATAATACTCAAAATTCCTACAATAATTTAATTAACACATTTCCAAAATATATCACAAACACAACTAAAAAATTTGTACTGAGAGACACAAAAATACGTGGACTCAAACCCTGGATTCCTACTGGAGGTCTCATAAATTCGCTTAAAACTAGAGACAAACTAAAGAAAATATTGAAATCAAATTCATCGGCCAAATTTAAGAAAACTTACAATGAATACCGAAACAAGGTTAATACATTAATAAAACTCGCAAAAAATAATTATTACAAAAATAAATGGAGAAGTATGGAAGGTAATCTAAAAAAAAACATGAAAAGTCATAAATAAATCATACAAAATGAACATGGAGAAAATGTGATAGAAAATGAAAAAAAGCTAACTTATTCAATAACTTTTTCGCTAACATTGGCATTGAAATGGCTGAAAAAATTGAATACTCAAATCTACTTGAAAATTCCCTTGATGACGTTCACGTAAACGCATTCCTTCCAGTGGAAAGAGTCTATAGTTACAACTGTCTTCAAAAAAGGTGATCCAAAAAACTTAGTAATCATAGACCTATATCTGTTATATCTAATTTAGCTAACGCCAATATGGCTTTATACAGAAATATAATACTGAAAATGCTATCTTATAACTTCTCTTGACAAATCATCTAAATGTTTAGCGATTTTTCTGGACTTGGTCAAAGCATTTGATACTGTGTCTCATGATACACTGTTGAAAAAACTTGAAAGATATGGTATTAGGGGAATATCACTACAACTTCTTCAAAACTATCTAAGTGGTAGAATCCTACAAGTTAAAATCGGTAAAAACCAAAGTTCACCCTTAATCCTATCTATTGGTGTGCCTCAAGGTACAGTATTGGGTCCAATACTGTTTCTTGTATATATAAACAATATTTGCTGCATTAATAATTTTCTAGGTCACATCATATGTTATGCCCATGATACTGCATTGATTTTCAAAGGCAATACCTGGAATGACACTGTTTGCACAGCTGAGCAAGATTTGAGGAAAACTGGATTATGGCCAAATGATAACAAATTGAGTATTAATACACAAAAATGTATTACCTTCTCCCTTAGATGTAACGATCAACCCAATAAAGAAACAATTAAAATTCATAAACCAGATTGCTCAAGTCTACAGTGCCAATGCTCCGAAATAACAAAGACATCGTCGATTAAATACTTAGGAGTTTTTCTCGACCAACACATGAGGTGGGACGAACATGTTAATCACTTGATCGAAAGAATGCGACAGCTAATGAATACATTTTACAATACAATACAATAATAAACTAAGAGCTTTCAAAAATTCATAAACCTATATTTGATTCAACTCACTGAAGGGCAGTATATTTCTACTTACCCCATAAAGTATTTGTGCCTCTGGTCCTCCGCAGTGGATTCATGGACTTATCAGTAATGTCCACTAAAAAAATTGAAGGACTGCTGGAAATTGTTGAGCTAAAAGTATAACACGGTGATGGTGCAGTGGTGATTTTTATGCACAGATGGGAATCAGAAAAACTCCTCATGATGTGCTGGAACGGCAGGATGTTTTTACTGGGTGGAAAACTATTTCTGAAAAAAAAAACATTTACATACATTTACAACATAGTTGTTATGATATTTTAACACTGCATGGTAGCAAAAAATGTACCAATTTTGGTGAAAATGGTGAAACTCAATTAAATATCTTGGAGTATATTTTGATCAAAATTTGTTTTTTTCCAACCACATTAGATCGACAGTAAGTGAAGCATTGAGAGTTTATGGCTTTATAGTTCGCAATTGTAGATCTTTTTCAATCATATCTGCTCTATGGCTCTGTTCTATGGTCTCCATTGTACAGTTGCTGTCATACATTAATTGAAAAAGTTCAACGTCGTTTCCTAAAGTTTGTTTACTTCAAATCTCATGGTATCTATCCTGATAGAGGTAATCCATATGAATCTCTTACCATAACATTCAATATTGAAAGTATTGAATTACGCAGAAAACTTGCTGGAATAATTTTTCTGTATAAATTACTGCACAACAACGTGGATGCTATGGAGGTGTTATCTTTTGTAAATTTCTGTGTGCCTCATTTTAGTAAAAAAAACTTTTTACAGGTGACTGTAAAACAGTTTAATTTCAAATTTGTGTGATATCAATTTTGATTACCTAGAATATATTGTTGACACTGCATCTCAGTATTTCATGGAGAATTTTTTAATTTTCTGGTATAATTTTTTTTTATTTCATTTTATTATATTATAATTTTGTTATTCATTTTCTCAAGTTGTAACTTTGTAATTATAAGGATCTATATTACTTTTTTCAACATACTTAGTAAACCCTGTAAATGGTTTTTAACTGTTGGGTAATAAAGGCTATTATTATATTTATTATTTCTAGAAACATTTTTTAGAGAGGTTTGGTCAGGGAGGATAAAACAAGGCCTAGTCTCCATCTTTGAAGGGCTCCAAAATAGATGTTCGAATAATAAAACGGAAATATGTTGAAAACTTGATATATAATACTGCTGAACGTCTATTACCTTTGGTTGAGGTTGAGGAGGTTCAGAGGAATGTAAAGTATATCAGGATCCTTATTATCGCTGACTAGGAGTCTAGTATCGGACACATCGGTCTCGTCGCTGGCTTCTTTCAGGTCTTCCAAACCTCTCCGTGGTAACGTCGCATCCCCCGATCCTCTTGTGACATCTGCTTGAACATCGGAGGACATGGTGGAGTATCCCTCGTCCCTGTTTCCGCTCTCGGGAGACTCGTTTCCCGTGGTTTCTTCTTCACTTTTCGACGTCGATTGTGCTGTAATTTGAAATCTTCATTCAGTATCAAATGTTGCATATGAAAATACCGTTATACCTAATACTGGTCGAGATCTCCGATATTTTGTAGTTTGCAGAATTGGTAGGTGTAGATTCAGCGACACGGGCCTTTTTGGGGGCACCCATAAGGCAGAATCCACTGCACTGAGTGCTTCTAGTAGTTTTTTTGGAGTTACTTCAGTCCCCTTCAGTTCTGTCCACAGTTTTGTCAATACGTGATGCCTTTTTTTGTCTTCCAATGAAAGTCGAGTGTCTGGAAAAAAAACAAGGAGAATAAGTTTAAATGATTTAGAAATGTTGAATTTCTACTATTGCCACTCCACCAAAACAGAAAGAAGAATAGTAGTCCACTTCCCAGAGACCAAAAAAGGGGTTAACCTTACAAAACAGTCCCCATTCAAAGTTGTAGAACACTAAATTCCCTACAAATTTCATATATAATTTTTTCTTCTACGACCAATAGTGAACGAGCTACAGCATCTCAAAGATGGAACATTTTTCTCAAAATGGTAAAAAAGCCAAATAGCGCCTTCTTTTGTGTGTGTTATTGGGACCCAAGCGTTCTTTGATTGTTCTTTCGAATTATATTTTAGTCCAATAAGGTTTTACAGACCCCCCATCACCAACCCCTCCACCCCCCAATTTGATAACTCATGAGAAATGAGTAGGTATTTGTTGAAATCAGGTGGTAGTAAATTCATTAGTCATTTTCATAACAATAACGCCTTTTTCGAATGAATTTACTACCACCTCATCCCATAATAGTCCAGTTTCCAGAGACCACAAAAGGGGTTCACCTAACAAAAGTTACAAAAGATAGGGTAGAATATTTTATTGTTTTATTTAGTTTCAATGGGTATAAAGAGTAAAATATAAAAAATGTGACTAAAAAATTAAATTAAACGATGAAAATGAGGTGCTAGTAAATTCATTCGAAATAGTCGTTATTGTTATGAAAATGACGTAGAATGTTCAATAACGTTCCCCAGACCCCATTCAAGAGGTTTGTAGGGCGATGTGAAGAGTGTATAGTGGGAGGAGACGCAAACCTGCTCGTGCGTCAAAGCCAGGTTGAAATGCTCCAGCATCTGCAAGAAATGCAGAGGCACGGACTGCGACAATGTCCCACTGTACTCCTCCGACCTGGACACAGATGGTGAGGAAGAGGAAGATACATCCACCTCTTCAACATTGGATGAGATCTACGAGGAACCATCCATCATAGCACCTGTTCGTGAAGAACCAGGACCATCGAAATGCCTAAGAAGGAAGTGAAGTGAAAGGTTAACTTCTCTTTTCATTCTTTTAAGACACATGTTTTCTCACTCTTTTGTCTCCTTTATTCCTTTAGTTGGTGATTAATTTTGTAATGCATAGGG
>WOGN01009066.1:0-10985 GCA_015342105.1 Leptinotarsa texana
ACCGCAGAACAACTCGACCGCGATTCTAGTAGTATTCTTATTAAAGAACGCCCGACATTAAAAGTAAAGCCGCCGGTTAGTTTTTGGGGGCCCTCATGCTTAAATTCAGTTAGGAATAGAGATATTAAATAATAATTCGATAAGAAGGTAAAAGCACCCAAAAGCTGACTTTCTACCAAAATGAGGATAGATATCAATCTTGCTGAAGTGCCAAGCAGTAAGTTGAGGACCGCTCGGAGAGCGGGGGTGGAAGGAGTGGGGTGATAGGTTCTTCTCGCTAACAAATGAGGGGGGAAGCTCCTACTTCAGGGCACTCAACCCGAGTGGGCATGGGGGGGGGAATAAGTACAGTTATCATCCGAAAACGATTGTTGATAATAAAAATCGAAACGTCGTGATCTGACTTGGTTTGGAATCTTTTAATTCTTAATTTTCATTTCTTCTTGATGATATTTTTTAATTTTCAAATTGTATAAATAAATCAATTTTTTTATTTTTAGTTATTGCTTGTATGTTATTTCTTTGTAATTTCAGTTTTTTGTTCAATAAAATTGTTATTTTTCAGTTATTCTTCTTAATTTTTTTACAGATTCTTTTAGGCATTTCATATCGATTTATATAAAATTAGACAATGGAAGTCCGAACTGATGAAATGCTTTCTCCATCCTGTCTTTCCAAACCGAGTTAAGTGAACTATTTCCAGTTAACATATGCATTCATTTTGTATATTGAACAACTGTGTTTTAATATAAGCGCATTTTCCACATTGAAGTTCAATTGTCGATATTTGTTCGAGAGTTGAACAGAGAATGGCGAGTAAAATAAGAAGTCACAATATTACCGATCAGAATAATGTGAGATACTGGATTTGAATGAATAAAATGTACATTAGGTATGCACCACTTCTGCCCATTTAACAGAAGATGAAAATAATAGATTCCAAGATACTAGCTGTGCAATAAAAAACTGGTAACAAAATAGAAAAAAACGCGAAGTTTGGTTCATTTCCAGTTTTTTATAGCTTGTTTATTAATATTTACTCCATTAAATTTGAATAACATAATGACCTTGAGAAAGAAATATCACTTGACCTCCAATCATATATGAGAGTTGATCCTACTCAGGACGTGAAAGTGACAAGATTGAAAATATGAGCAGAAAAAATATCATACTCGTCTTAGGGAGAAATAATCAAATTGCAAGAGCAAATTAGGAGAAGCTTCGCCTAATATTGATGAATAATACTGATGAATATGTCAATATGGAAAAATGTATACGGTATAATGACGTCTACAGATATAATCTGGGTGAAGTATTTACAAAATTTTTGTACTCGCTCATTATAACAAAATAACAATCACTGGAAAAGGAAGGTTTTGGCTTTCTACTTATCCATCTTTATACAAAAACATGTTGGAATCTTTCAAAAAAAGAAAGAAAATATTTATCTGAAAAAAGTTGGTTGGTAACAGGATCAAATTTTTCTTAAAAAAACATTTGTTTTTTGGCGACGTTTCGGATTTGATTAAATTCTTCTTCAGGACTCTAAAAGTACTTTTTTCTTGTCGATAATAGTACTTTTTTTAAAACCATCAGACATAGTAGATACAGATCAAAACAAAACATTGCAACAACCAAATTTCCAAGACAACACCAACACAAAATGACATGAAACAAACGTTTGTTTCATGTAGAAAACCCCCTTTTCGAGCCCCGAAGAAAACTTTATTTAAATTCGAAACGTCGGCAAGAAAACAATGGTTGTTTATTTTCAATGTTCAAATTTCGCGGGCTACGTACATTCGATTAGCGATTTTTTTCATTTTTTATGTTGCACACTCTTCTCGAACATATGTTCAAAGTAAAAGCTGTTCAACATGTTTAGTTTGTTGGTGAGAGGCATGAAAGTTAGATGTGTTTTACGTATTCGGCGATTCACTGCAATCGAAAAAAATTGATCAACCAACGAATTTGCATCAAATTTTGTGTAGAAAATGGAATTCGGTGCTCAAAAATACTTGAAATGTTGACAGTGGCAAACGGCGATCGCCCTGGACGCCTTGGCACATCAACAATCGAAGAAAATGTTGAGAAAGTGTAGAGAATTGTTATGGAGAATTGTATAATCACTATTAGAGGAGTTGCTGAGGATATCGGCATGTCGGTTGACCAAAAAAATGTCGCATGACCATCGCTCAGTAATTGTTGAATCACGTCAACGGCGTACCAGATCTGCTTCATAGGATAATTAATCATAAGTATATGGTGATGAGATCAAAACCAATATCCAATCATTCCAATGGAAGAGCCCAGAGGAGCCACGACCATTCCAAGTTCTATCAAATGTCAAGGTTTTGCTTGCTGTTTTTTTCGATTACCTTGGCGTAGTTCATCGGTAGCACTTGCAACATGGTCATATGGTCTATAAAGATTAGTATCTTCACGTTATGCGCCGCTTGCGACAAGCAATACGAAAAACGAAAAAAACGTCCGATATTGTAGAAAAACAATTCATGACTTTTGGATCACGATAATGCACCTGCTTGTTCGTAATTTTTTGGCAAAAAACAACAATGTAATCATGCTTCAGCCACAGTATTCACCAGATTTAGCCCATAGTGACTTTTTTCATTCCTAAGATTGAAGACATCTATGAGAGGATGGAATTTTTCGACAATTAAGAAAATAAAAACCTAGTCACTGAGAAAGCTTAAGAACATACCAAAAAGTTTATATTAGAAATGCTTTGATGGTTGGAAAAAACGCTTGCTAAAAAATCTCAGCCTATACTTTCTGGCCCGAAACATAAAAGGTGGGAAATTGAAGCAAGAATTGAAATCAAACTTGGACTTACTACATACAAATAATTGCATTAAGCAAGAAATTGGGTTTGTGATTCATGAACTACCCACCTATCAATGTATACTAAGTAATTATTTTTATATTGCTTTCTTCATTTCTATGGAAGATTTCCATATATTTTCGTATACAAATGGAGAAGTAGAAAGGCAAAGCATTTTCTCCCTCGAAAAATATACTCCTTTTAATTTTAACAAAATACTTATGGCTGGCTTTCGTGTAATTCAATGTTTATATGAAAGCAGTTATTCTTCAAACGACATATTATTTTGTGGAGGACTCAATATTTTATACTGTTTTTTTTGGTTCATAACCTTCCAGAATCTGAAAAAATGAAAGATAGATCAATACAGAATCTGCTTTATTTTTTTATCTTCAAATCACAACGTTATGCTTTCTTCGGCATTTTCACTTATTGATAATCAACAAATCAACATAACAACCCCTTATTTGAGAAAAAATGATCATTGCACCTCAAAAATACTTAAAATAGGTGAGGTGTTTATTGGAGTGGGTGTAGATTCTTCTTCTTCGACGCTTGTATGAAATTTAACGCCCCGAACATGACCGGTCACAGCGCGAGAACTCCCGAAACTAAACCGAAACCCGTTTTTTGCCGAAACTCGACCGAAACCGAACTCGAATTGGAAAAATTCAATACTGAAACAATCCTTTTCCGTTTTCAAAACATGTAGTCACTATGAAAATCTCAAACTGTAATATTTCAAATTTCTTTTGATTTGTGTCGAAGAAAACTCAAGAAAGCTAAGTATCAATACTTAACATTTTCAATTGATTTTCTTTCAATTTGTAGACAAAATTTATGAATACGACAAATTACTCACTAATTTGACTTTCCAGTAGTTTATATTACGCAGTAACTTAACGGGGTGGACTTTTAAGTTTGCCTTTTACTGGACTTCAGCTGATTTTCCACTGATTCATCTTTTATTTTTTCAGAAAACCAGTATAAAATAAAAGAAGTTATTTCGAGAGGGCTTTTTCTTTCGGTTTGTGTCTGACACTCACTTCTTCTTCGCATCATCACACTTTGTAACGAGTTCATTTTAAAATTGATCGATACCTTTTTTTCTTCATAATATTTGTATAAAGACAGAGAAGTAGAAACCCAAAACCTTTCTTTCCCAAAAATGTATCTCTTCTAAAAATACACCCCTTTCTATACAAATACCGATCGTGTTCTATAGTGTAACACGTGATGCGATTTTGTGGATGATGAGTAAAAATCTTGTAATAATAGTGAAATAACAGTGTCGTTGAGTGCGTTCTTCATAATGTCCCTCTCTCTATATATTTTGGATGGTCGTTGCTTCGTATCTTCAGACGCCTAGGACCAATGCTCCTCCTGTTACGTAACTGGTTGTCACATAGCAAAAGCTTCTTCGGCGGACAAACACTGTCTTGCAGCTTACAATTCTGTGCCCGAAATAGGGTCTACTGTGCTTGGATATAAACTATTGTCTGCTTCATAAAGATTATTGTTGCGATCCTACTCCCACGTAGACATCCGGTCCACCCCGGCCTCCAACCGGCGTGAATATTCTGCTTTATCACTCTCACGTGGACATCCGGCCGGCCTTCAACCGGCATGAATGGGAGCAGGTATTATATGAATTTATTCCGCTTCAGCACTTCCACGTGGACATCTGATCCACCCCGGCTTTCAACCGGCGTGAATGGGAGTACTTCATATTTATTTCAACACTCAACACTTTGCATTCAATTGATGCTGGCTCGTTATATAACGATGGACATTCACAACACGAAATGAATTCCGTCTCCAACAATGGCGTCCGCGTACTTTCTTTGTGGACGGTCTCTATCGGCATGTCCGTCCACCACCATATCGGAAAAAGAACTGCCCCACAGAATGTCATTTTGAATTGTTTTTGACGTGTACCTCTTTCAAAAACACTGCTTTTTCATTATTATTTTGGAGACTGCTTTGGGATAATTTATTCACTCTAGTGATGGGATTTTGCAAAAATTCTGCATCTGGAATTTCCACATATTGAATTCTAAGAGGTTTCACACAGAAAGAACAAATGAAGACCTTAGAACACACTATGAATTACAGAGAGATAATATGAGATGAGGAGTAGGTATTCCTTGTTCTACTATTTCATGTAATATAAAGGGTTCTGTCACAAGACATTGTTATGATTAAAAAAACAGAGAAATACGAACCATATTTTAGTTGAATGATATTCAAAAGTTCAGCATTGTATTTTTAGAAGAGACAACCCAAGAAAGTGAGAAATATATGAGGAGCTTCATGTGCTGAAAACATTAAATCCAGAACTGGGATTATTGCTGCCTAGTGCAGTTATACTAGAATATTGAGGAGTATTCACGAAACGTTTTGAAGAATATCGATATAGAATGTATTGCTGATTTTATATGTATAATATTTTCCATTCAACATGCATCCAAGCTGATACTTACAGGATCCCAGCATTCAGACAATGAGCTGCAGTTAGTACAAATGTGAGACTCACTAAGGAACCACCGCACAGCCACTGAATGTCATTCTCCTGCTGTCCATAACCCACGAGAGCCTGAAATTTTCAAAAACATTATGTTTATATATTGTGCGAAGAAAGCAATTAACATTGGTCTGGAAAAACTTTCTCGGAAGTACACTCCACGCAGTTCTTCAAATGGAATTTTACAAAATGATTATAAGTTGAACTTTAAGGCAATAAACAGCAGTGATTTGCGGTGTAAACGTTTTTTCGTCGGAATTCGATCAAACTTATTTTGAGTTTTGAGCCTCTCAAGGTTGCTTATTAGGTTCAGGTATTATTTTTTCTTTCTCGTTCAAGTTGAGAAATACTGAAAAATGACAAGTTGTCATTTGTAACAGTTATTTATTATTATTGTTACAGTGTTTTCAGTTTCTTGTTTATAGTCTGGAATTTTCATTATAAGGTCCCTGATACCTGAAGCTCATACTTGGAACAAAAGTCCTCAGTGGGAAGTATTACTTTATAGGTAACAATGCCATTCATGGTAGTTATATAAATAGATAGGTTATGCAAACGTCCAAACGATACATTGTCTAAATTGAAAGCGATATATGTTTAAGGGAGATTAATATTTGGGAAAGAGAGGTTATGGCTTTCTACTACTCCATCTTGATACCAAAAATGTGGAAAGCTTCCAAAGAAAGAAAGGAGGCAATCAATTTCAAAAAAGTAACTCTATACAAAGATGTGTGGATCATGCAAAGAAGTAATTTTGAAACACAAACTGGAAGAAAAATCCTTCCCGAAATAACTACTTTCATATAAACAACTACTGTAATTCAATTTTTATATTCTATGTTAGGAATCACACGTTAAAAGGTAAGACCTCGTTAGTCCTTAGCTCGCACAAGTTACTCAACTTCTGAGAGTTGTCGTTCGTATGGGGGTGACAGCTGATTAACGAAAAAACATATTTTTTTAAACATATTTATGAATCACGAAATTTGTATCTAGCATACATTTCAAAAACGATATCATAAAAATATATTTGAAGACATTGATATATCTTCAATTACTGAAACAATTTAATTATTTTACATTTATAAGTTAGCAATGTACTTTTTCCTTGAAATCTTAAAATTGTTAAGTCTATGGATTCTGGTTTGAAGGCAGTAAAACCGAAATATATTTTACTGTCTCTAAGTAGAAGACACTAGCAAAGATAGAATCATATCTTGCAGAAAAATGAAAAGACACGCCGGATCAAATAATATGTAATAAGCAGTTCTACAGCCAGAGAGATTGAGACAGTTCTTCCTAGAACTCAAGTTATTCTCTCGAAGAGGGAAGGGAACTATCAATGATTATGTATTTTATTCTCATAAATAGTTTCAATTCGGTGAACCATAATACCATTTTTGAATTTCATTTTGAGAATAAAAATTTTTACTGTGATGTATATGAAATGGCGACTATTTTTTCGATCGAGATCGGAAATTACTAATGAAGCATATACGATGGGAACATAACTGGCCACATAAGCCAGTTATGTAGGGGACATTGAATTATGTTTTGGTTCGGTTTTCCATGATTACAGCACATGAGCATAGCTTGAATCGAAAGGGTTATATTTTTAGAAGTGACTGATTTTTAGGAAAGAAAGTTTTTGGTTTTCTTCTACTCTAGTTTGATATAAAAAAAATGTAACTCTATACCTAGATGTGTAGATCATGCAAAGAAATAAATTTCAGACACAAACTGGAAGAAGAAGCCCTCCTGGAGGGAGTATAAAAATACTTCTTTAAAAATTGATTGCTTCCTTCCTTTCTTTGGAAGATTCCCACATTTTTGTATAAAGATAGAGTAGTAGAAAGCAAAAAACTTTTTTTCCCAAAAATGAGTATAGTTGTTTTGAATATTTTTTTATAATCGTGAATCGAATTTAATTTAGTCGAATTTTGAGAACGCAAATGGTCCGTTGAATACATTTTCCTCAGTGATGGACATAATCGGAATATACGTCTGATTTA
The DNA here is from genome assembly GCA_015342105.1 of Leptinotarsa texana. Lineage (NCBI taxonomy): Eukaryota > Metazoa > Arthropoda > Insecta > Coleoptera > Chrysomelidae > Leptinotarsa > Leptinotarsa texana. The sequence goes on from WOGN01009066.1 coordinate 7,379, forward strand.
CCAAAAGTTACCTGGATATTACAAACGTCCAGGTAACAAAAAGTTACCTGAGTATTACAAACGGACGAATAAAGTCGGCCGTCCGCTATAAATTACCTAAGATCCATCTGAACATATAAATATCAATAACAGTTCAGTGACATCATTATACTGTATGTAGTTGACGAATTCTGTTCAATTGTCCAGTTCATAGGAAGGATAGAAACATGTTTGTGCATTACAAGTTAAAGTCGACTGTAAAATATGAAACCGTGGCATTTGATGGACCATCGGAGTGTCGTGAGAGCAGGAGACATCAAAACAGGGATAGAAGCATTTCTTATAGAGAAGAGGAAAGACCTACTCGGTCACCTTCTTTCAGAAGGTCGCCTCCACCCGAAAAGTATCGCAGACATTCAGACGATTATCTCCGAAGTTCCAGACGTTCTCCCAAGAAGGTGAGGAACATTGCTAACCCTGGGAACTGTTACGGGGATGGAAGCATTTCTTATAGAGAAGATGAAAGACCTGCTTGGTCACCTACTTTCAGAAGATCGCCTCCACCTGAAAAGTATCGCAAACATGCAGACGATTATCTCCAAAGTTTTAGACGTTCTCCCAAGAAGGAGAGGGATATTACTAACCCTGGGAACTGTTACAGGAATGAGAGCATTTTTTATAGAGAACATGAAAGACCTCGGTCACATTCTTTCAGAAGGTCGCCTCCACCTGAAAAGTATCGCAAACATTCAGACGATTATCTCCGAAGTTCCAGATGTTCTCCCAAGAAGGGTAGGAACATTGCTAACCCTGGGAACTGTTACGGAGATGGAAGAATTTCTTATAGAGAAGATGAAAGACCTGCTTGGTCACCTACTTTCAGAAGATGTCCAACAAGATCGCCTCCACCTGAAAAGTATCGCAGATATGCAGCCGATTATCTCCGAAGTTTTAGACGTTCTCCCAAGATGGAGAGGGATATTGCTAACCCTGGGAACTGTTACGGGGATGGAAGCATTTTTTATAGAGAAGACGAAAGACCTGCTTGGTCACCTACTGTTAGAAGGTCGCCTCCACTTGAAAAGTATCGCAAACATTCGGACGATTATCTCCAAAGTTTAAGACGTTTTTCTAAGAAGAGGGATATTTTTTATAATCCTGCAATACGTTACGAGGATGAAAAGGTTTCACACAGAGAGGATAAGAGACCTGCTTGGTCACCTACTTTCAGAAAATGTCCAAGACGATCACCTTCACCTGAAAAGTATCGAGACAATTCAGACGGTTATCTCCGAAGTTCCAGGCCTTCTCCCAAGAAGGAGATGGATCATTTTTCTAACCCCAGAAACTCTTATGAGACTGACCGCATTTCATATGGAGGGGATAAAAGACCTGCTCGGTCACCTACTTTCAGAAGATGTCCAAGATCACCTCCACCTGGAAAGTATCGCGACCATTCAGACGGTTATCTACGAAGTTCTAGACCTGCTCCTAAAAAGGAGAGGGATATTTCTCACCCTGGAAACGGCGATGAAAGCATGTTTTCGAGAAAGGGGAGTCTTCGTTCACCTTCTCCAAAAAGGTCTGCTTCGCCCAAAGAACGTGGCACTTGTGAAAGCAATACTCCTCAAACTCCAGGAAGATTTTCCACAGAAGAAAATGTTTATTCCGAGGATACCCATCAAGGTGGGGATAACAACATGTCCTGCAAAAAACAGAAAAACCGATCACCTGATAGCCTGAAAAGTTTCTCTCTAGCCGATAAGGATTGCGAGCGTGAAGATAACTTTCCTCGTAGTTTGAAGCCGCCTCCCAAGGAAGGAAATGAACTTTCGAGCCGAACTCATCAAAGCAGGGATAGAATGGGAAGGAAAAGATACTGAATAGCAGATATGTCATGTCTCATGTAACAATTCTGTTTAGCTTCATTGTAATTTTGAATAAAAGAATGTATTCAATGATGGCTTTCTTTTACCTGTCCACATTGAAAATAAGGTTGTGTCGGATGAAATTTTCGTGATTCATGGATTTCATCACTGTCGTTTGATAGACAAAAAAGTATGTTGAATGGCAGAAGTTTTAACTATATGAATTCCGTACCTAGGCTTTTAGCTACATGTTTAAGCATTTTGTAAACGTACGCCTCTGCAACTGAAGGATTAAGACAGCAATGTCATTTCTGAGAATTTAATACCTACTATTTTGAAATTACAGTTATAGTGGTTATATTTTGAGAACTTTCATAAACATCTACAGGTACATAATTAGTAGTGAGCTCTTGTTCTCTACTGAATCTACTATCTAGGTCTCTTGCCTACAAAAATAATTGCTAGAGTGTTTTGGCTCATTTTTAGCACAAATATCTTTTTATTTATTTAATTTAGGTGAATTTTGAGAACGCAAATGGTCAGATGAATAAATTTTCCTTAATGATGGACATAATCGGATTAGACGACTGTTGTATAAGGTATGAAATGAATAACTGATCGGTATGATTATTCTCGATTCGTACAACCTTAGAACAACTGAATGTATGACTTTTTCTGGCCAAATAACGGATAATCATATTTGATGATAATGATAATTTCAAGACATTGGAATATCTAACAAATCTTTACCTTTGTTATTCACTTCCGTGAATAAATTGAAAGTTTGTCTATACTACTACATGTGCTACAACCTATTACGTATTAGTATAAAGAACTGACTGATACGGAAAATCAAAATGGTCGAAACCAATTTGACCCCACGATGCAAATAGGCGAAAACTGAAAACTTAATAATAACATTGTTGGGTCATTCGATACGAGCTAAGTAAAAATTATGGAAAAAAATTAGCAACAATCTATGAATATCATATGAGTGATGGATGAAATTTTATCCAATATTTTCACGGGATCATGAATCATAAATTCCGTTATTTTTTATTCTATATATTTATGGTATACAGAATAACCATGTTATAATTTGAAAATGTTACATTCCACTTCAAAAACAAACAATCCACCTAAGCAATTCGACTGCTTGTGTTGTGGCCTTGAAATATATCTGAAGTGGTTTAAGTGATTCATCAAGATTTAGTGGTAACAGATCAACTACATTAATATTGAGAAATATAAACAGAAATGAAAGGGAAAAATAGATAAAACAAGAAAATCAAAAATGTGAAGAAACTAGGTATTCATGATTAAAAATAGTAGAAGAAAAAATACGACGGCAAGAAAGGATGAGGTGTTTGATGAGTATTTGATTCTAACAAAAAAGATAGTAGAGAGGTGATATTATCAATGAATGATAATTTGTTGTTATTGTTACGATATTGTTGTTACGGTAAAACATTTTAGGGGGCAAAATAGGCTCAAAATTCTTCGAGATTCGTGATCAGGACTGCCAACTTACTACGAATACACTTTTTCCTGAAAAAATTTCAGTCCTGAAAAATCCAAATTTGTCTCACTTCTTATGGAAACACCCCCGTATATTCCGTAATATTCGAGGTGAAACGATGAAACTCTCAGGACTGATGTAAATGCTCAAAATGCACCTACCACCTGAATGGGGTTGGCCAAAGTGATATACACTGTCCGCCACTCGCGATGGAACACCCAATTTTAACTGTGGACGGGCA
>WOGN01009068.1:0-10984 GCA_015342105.1 Leptinotarsa texana
ACATTGAAGTCTCGTATTCATCAAAATTATGAAATTTGAATCATGTTTCGTTCGAATCGATAGAGCGAAAGATAGAACATAAAGCACAAAAACGGGTTGTCCAAACATCGGGAACAATAGCCCAGACTTTATAAATTCGGTTTTTTGTCGAAAGCTAAACAATATGTAATTTACAATTCTGTTCTGTGTTTTATTATGTAAATTTTCGAATCAATATGGTATTTTGATGCATGCATGCGATCACAATGCACTTTGAGAATAATAAATCTGTCATTAGCAGGGATATATCATTAAAGTTTTATCGTTATAAAAAGTTGATGTATGTATATGTTGTGTGTGTGTGATCGACCTTTTGATTATCTCTATCGCTGTAATTGAATACGCGTTATGATCTCGTGGTCTAATTAGGGTTGTCTTGGAAGATTTATCGTTTTACAGATGTTTTCTTGTCGTTGTTGTTTGTGTGTGGGTTACTCGTCTTTTTTATTTTCGAGAAGAAAAGAAAATATTCCTGATTCGATAAAGTGACTTGTGACTAATGCGTTCATAACGTATCAACAGCAACATCTTTGTTGTATGCACAAAAAGATCTGATCTAATTCTTAGGAGGATGATTTTAATGAGAGGCAAAGAGTTAGGTGTTTTAACCTAGAATTAGGCATGTTATGCACCTCTCCGGACTATCTTTATTATTCTGACTCCCATCTCCTGTATGTTTTTGTGGAGTTGTTTCTGGACTTTGTCTGCAGGTGGCGAGGTAAAAATCAGACTGAATAAACTGCAGATAGAGTTTATGACTAGTTGGAATTGATTTCGATTTTTCGGCATATTCAGATGGTTAACTCCGTCTGAAATGACCTGCCCGACAATGACGAGAACCAACTACGCGAAAACCGATCTATCGGGGGTCGTCCTGACCGAATGAAATTAATTTCTACTTTTCATGTGTATGTAGGCGAATTTTCCAAATGGAACACATGGCACAGGTGCCTGATGGTTTCACTTCAGCTTTCTGCGCGTCATTAGTTGGGTTAGTTGTTGATTTTCCATCGGGTATCTGTCAAACGTCGTAGGTTCCCATGAGAGGCAAGGGGCGATGTGTTTTTACATGACCTTGAACATGTTATGTACCTTTCCGATATATCATTATTTTTCTGACTCTCAACCCGGAGTATGTTTTTGAGGACAGAACACAAGCCCTATAGGAAAATTCTTAAAAAGCTCTTACAGCGGTGCCTGAGCCAAAGAAGTGATTCACATTGGATTTGAATCGCTGGAAAATAAATTCATTCGGAAAAACGTTCTCAAGAGGTTTATGCCACATAAACGCCGTTTTCCGAATTGAATAGTTTTTAAACAGTGAAGTTCGAGGTGTACTGACTTGAACCCCAAAACGATGAGCAGCCATAGTCCGTCGCGTATGTCAATACGTACCGCTATCTATAGAAGAGAGACAAATCTCCAACCTCTCTTCGGTGTTCCAGAATATTGAGGTTGCAAGTGATACTCGCTTCTCCAATCAAGCGAATGGCTCTCTTCTGGTTGGAATCCAGCAGTTCTAGGGTATGCTTAGGGGCGGAGCTCCATACATGAAATTAATACTCCAAACAAGGTCTGATCTGATCTTTATAAACCAACAAAAGGTGTGTAAAGTTTTCTGGTTCGGAACAGTGCCTCAAGCTTTTGGGAAGCAACCTTTGCAATTCCAGCGACATGATTGTGCCCAGAAATATTGGTGTCCATTTCAACACCCAACAAACTTATCGAAACAATTATATCCGGTTTGGAAACATTTATCTTTTTGGAGAAAACCGATGCCTGGGTTTTTGTGGCATTGAATTGAACTTGGTTAATTTCACCCCAATTCGAAATTATTCTAGTCCTGGAATTCAAATGTAATGACTAGACAAGTGTGCTGTCGTCAGCAAAGCAATATACTGGATTATTGTTTTTTTCCAATGAGTCGTTGATTTACAATAAAAGGAGGGGTTGAGACAATATGAATTCCTGTGGAACACCAGCGTTGATAGGTTGAAGTATTCTAAAAATATCCATCGATGGCCACTTGCAGGGAACGTTCTTTCAGGAAGCTGAAGAGCCATACACAAAGGTGATCCGAAAAGCCATAGCATCGAAGTTTGGCTAGCAAACCACGGTCAAAGGCCTTAGAAATATCAAGTGTAACAGCTCTTGACTTTCTGTTTCTAGATTGAGTTATTCCAACTAATTGTAACATATGATAGAAGGTCGCCTGTTGATCTTTGTTTCCAAAAGCCATATTGATCATCGCTCAAGATGTTGAGCCTTCCAAATGTGTTTGTGGAGTTGTTGCCGGATTTTGTACGCAGGTGGCGCTGTAGATATCCTACTGAATCAACTGAACATAGAGTTTATGACTAGATAAACAATTTTCATGGTGAAAGGTTGATTTTTTATCAATCACTGTCAATTGCATGCCTTATTTTTTTGTTGACCTTTGTTTGTATATGAAATATATAGTCCTGATAATGAAACCTTGTGTTGTGAGATCGAATACGTTATGGATTATCTTGAAGTAGCGGCTAATTCCAATCTTTCAACGGCGAACTCTTTGATTGCCTTATTAGTTGAGATCAATCAAACCTCAACTGTTTCTTTCAAAATGTAGCTAACATACTTCTTTCAGATAGTCCATGAGAAGAAATGATAACATAAAAATAAAAAAAGTAATAAAAAATAAATAAAAAAAAATAACAGCATTCGCAGATGAGATGGTTTTCTCAATAAAAGGTAGAAGTCGACTGGAGCTTGAGACTACAACTCTCGAAGCCATGGCAATCCTTAGCGAATGGGCCCTAAAACACAAACTAGTAATCTCGCACAGTAAAACGCAATACCTGTTGTTCTCTGGCCTCTCCCTAAACAGAAACCCAACAGTCAGATACAGAGGAAACCCCATTAGAAGACCTAGGGAAGTAAAGGTTTCTGGGCGTAATTATCGATGACAAACTCACCATGTCAAGCCACCTAAATTATATCACCGGAAAAGCGAAAAGGCTTACAAGAAGTACACCCAAAGAAACTGGGGAAGATTAATCGGATCCTGGAGAATCATATATGACAGAGCGATAATACCAATAGTCGCATATGGAAGTGATCTATGGCTGCGAAAAATAAAATTTAAGAAGCAGCTGACCAAAGTCAGGAGTCTACAGGCACTCTGCGTTAGAAAAATGTGCGGTGCACCCTCTGCGAAACGTCTTGCATCATTTCAAAAACCCTTCCGATACTGTATCTTCAACTAGCAATAAAAGAATTAAGAAGATTTGGCAGCTCAATAATATGGGCTAGAGAGAATATTGAGAGGGTATAACTACTGGATAGCTGCAATATTAGACATGGAAGCCATAAGTATAAACAAATGGCAAGAAAAGTGGGACCAATCCGACAAAGGAAGAAACACTGGCTGGCCGTCCCAATGAAAATTCCCTGCAGAACTACAACTTCTATACTAACCAGCCACGGCGAGTTTGGGATACACCTGAATAGAATAGGGAAAAGAGACTCCCAACTATGACAATTGCGATATCCCGGACACTGCGAAGCATAGAATCTACGTATGCCCTCTTTTCAACAACGAGCGAGAAGATCTTAGGACTAACTTGGGAGCTGCGAGACTCACAGCGGACTTTCTAGAATTGGCATCGGCGCTCAATGGAAACTTCGAAGGATTAAGCAGGTTTGTTAGGCACTAAAAGGGGCCTTACCCTAGGGCAGGATGCGGACCTTAAAATGGTAAGACAAACTACATTTCACATTTACATTTCATATCATATATTCATACATTCATTTTTACATTTACACGCATATTAAAACGCATTTTCGTATATTTTCAATTACTTTAAAAATTCATTTTCCTTAGCTATAAGTTAGGTAAGTGGCCCACAGAGGGCGTTTTAGAAACACACTAACAATTAAGGTGGCCAAGTCATCAGTAGGATCTGGGAGATAGACCAAAAAGGTAATTTCAATGTAGAATTGGCTTAACAGCCCGAATGTCATTTGCAAATTCCCATAAAAAACAAATGATAAAGGTGAACAAAGTTATCGAGGACAAATAACCTCACGCAGATTACAAGAGGAGAAGAAAGATTTTTATCTACAAGTGGCAATTCATGTTGCAGAAACGATTTCTGAATATTTACAGCTTTAAATTACCCATCACGTTATTGTGCATAACCATAATGCGGATCATCAAATTTTTTGCTTCTAAATTTTCAATTCGAAATTATTTTCATATTTCTGTTTTCCAAATAATATAATTCAATTGGATACATGGCCAACTCAATCCTTTGAGACTCCACTGGGAAACATAAACCACAACTTTCCTCTATCTGGAATATCTGACACGGGCTTCATAGTTTATTTTCCGTCTGTTTCCTCGCATATTTAGTCGACTACGATGTGGAACAAATCTCACAACTGCATCTCGCTGTGTAAAACTTCTTGTACAAACCTAATTAAAACATTAAATTACCATGAAATTCAAATGTTCTCGTTCGTAGTGAAATAAGGAGAACAGGGTCTAATTCGAAAATAGTATTCATGGATGAAAACCAAGGTGTTTCGTTATTTGCTTTCTGTGGGAGCTCATTGCCGTCCTCTAATGAAAAGCAATAAAAATTGAAAACTATATAAGCCTGTAGTCACGGGCTGGTTGAATGAAACTTGTAGTACCAAGAATTTCGTCTGCTACTGCGCCATTTATCCTTAGTGATATACCAAAGTCTACGCAACGACTAGAATTTGATGCCAACAAGGAGTTATTCTTGTTTTTAATATCTATCGATTATCTCAGAATCCGTTGAGAAAATTATAAGTGGATAAATTTGGAATGCTTTCAATTCGCAAGTAAGTAAAAATAAAAAAGATCAGATACTTTCATATGTCTTCTGCCTTTTGAATTATTTGCAAATCAAGATGTAATGAAACATCTGGACAACAATGACTTTGTGATGGGATTATTTCTTAGCTCCTCACAGGCTTTTGACTGCGTCGATCATAAACCACTGGTTTCTAAGCTATCGAGATATGGAGTCACAGGTTTAACAAAACACCTTCTGAATGTTTTTCTCTAAGGAATCGAAAACAAGTTATTGAACTGAATCAATCATACTCGGATACCTCATACATACTTCTAAAGAACTTCACAAGAATAGATCCTGTGTCCTTTTGTTCATGTAATTTATGCAAACTTAACCTAACCTGGAAAGAAATGTATCAAAGACTATTGCTATATTAATTACTTTTCGTGGAAACAATCTCAAGAGTGAACTTTTTATATTGGAAATGTCAGCATCAGTTGAAATACTTGAAATACAAAACTCAACCAAACAGAAGGAAAAACAAAAAAGTCATTCGTGAGATACCTATTCTGTTGGTGAATGTTATATTGGCGAAACTTCGTGATCACTGAAAGTTCGTGAGAACAAATATCGAAATTACATTAGAAATAGTCATCGAGTTGAACGGAACAAGATGAGAATGATTGCTAATGAACCCTACTCTACCAAACCAAAACTTGAATAATCAGCGTAGAGATGTGTATTTCTGTAGAAGAAAATTTACTAATTGAAAATAATCAACTACGATGTAATTGTTCTATGGATGATATACAAAATTTCAACCAGAACTGAAACAGGCTTCATTTTCCGAGCATTCTCCATATTAAAACCTTATGAAATATGTCTAATTTGAATTCCAAAACCGCTTTTATGTGATAATCAAGCTCCAGCCGTTTCAGACAAGAGAAATGACCACACTGCTCGGTGGTAAGACACGGCATAATTCATATTCGTAATTAAGCATTCATTTGACTCGAGAAAACCCGGAATATGATTTATTCAACTTTAAATACGACTCACAATAGAACAACTTTTTGTGAAGGATGCCCAACTTGAATATGTTTAGAGGTTCGGAAGCTTTTGACAGTTCGCAAGCGTTGGCTGTAGTGGAACACGGAGTGGACATTTTTACAATAATTGAAGGCGTGGGCAAAGTTTGCGTTGGGATGATCAATTGTGGGTGGTTGTGAAGTCTTGAAACCCACAGATATTTGCACTTAGATTTGTTGTAGTGGATTTCTTGGGAATAAATAAATATGATTATTAAAAAAATATAGTAACTTCTTCACGGCAAGTTATTTTGTCCCAAGTTACTCATTTTAGAGATGAGGTTCCCCAATTATAAACTTGAGAAACGGTTTTTATGCAGATTATGTGAAACATGTTCTTCCTTACGAATCAGAAGAGAGCTGTCCTGAAAATTTTGAGAAGATAATTGGATTAGATAATTTAGGAAACACTTGTTACATTAATAGCATTTTACAAGTGTTGTTCATGACGAAAAATGTCAAGAACGAGGTTTTGATGATGAACGACAACGAGAATGTTCCTTACTTATTGACCAAACTGAAAAACCTGTTCATGCAGCTGCAGTTTCGTAAGAATGTATCATCGTTCTCTTCAACCGATTTCCTGGAGTCTTTAATTTTTGATAACGAAATATTTTACTCCTTGTACCAACAAAGTGTCTTTTTCTTGTTTCTTCAGTAAAATAATTTCCGGTTATACTTTCGCTATATTAAGACGATGAATTTATTCATTATGGAACTTGAGAATCAGTTTTTGTATTTTTTTCCACCAATCGCAAAAAAGAACTTAGGATTCACTCCTGCAGAAATAACTATGATATCTGCCATAATTGAAAAATTTAAATTCGGTTGTTTTTTCAACCCTTTTCCCATTTCTGAAAAGTAGGATTGGGGTAAATGTTAATTAAAGCATAGCTGAAAGGTTCCGTAACAAAGCTAAGAAGTCACGTCCGTGTTAAATGGACCGAATAATTAAAAAAATGGTCGAAAAGTTTTATAAACGATACTGGGATGAAAAGTTTGTCAGAGCGCAATGAGGAAAATCTCTTAAATGGAGAATTCAATTTGATAAATGGCAGTTGGTTTCCATTATACAACGAAGTATTAATGATAATATTTTTTATCAATCCCATAAGGAAGTAAATAAGTGAAGATAGTATATACATCGTATGACAATTTCAATTCATACCAATAGTTTAGAAACTAAATGTTTCACTGAGTCATCAGTAGATATAAATTTGTAAACAGAAGGTCTACAAGACAGCAAGTCTACTGTTAAAACAATAGAACCGACAACACTGAACATGACGCTCCTCGCGTGAGATTTCTTCTTCATCTGCAGTGGAATCATTCGCAATATTCCGCAGTTCAATTGCATTATGGCTTCGTTGTGAAAGGGTCGAGCTTTTTGCTTGCTTTATTGCGAATGATATTATAATGACTATTGATGACTTTGCTTCTAGTATGTTATAAAAAAAATTATTCAAGGACGCACAATTGCAAGTGTCAAATCCTTAGTCTTTGTGCGCATCATGTAAACATAACAAACCAAACGTCGTCAAAATCCTTTTTTTCCAATTTTTCGAATGTTTCAATAGTTATTCTGCTTTTCCAGACAAAGACTAATTCGGTTCATTTGTTCTTGACTGACTGGTATAACTTATGATTTTGCGACTTTGTTTTATGCGAGCTTATTGAGTTTTCAATGCTGATTCCAGGAAAAAAATCAATTTTTGATTTTTTTATTGTTTCTTTTTTACCATACCTACTGGTTGTGATCGTTCTTTCATCTTCTGAAACAGAATAGTCTTTTTTTTTATTTCACCCAAATTTTTCAAATATTGAAGGTGATTTTTATTGATGACATTTTCTGTTTGGATTTGATGTTCCGATACTTGATAGAAATCCATGATTATCATCAAATTTACAAAAAGTTTATTGTGAAAAGAATTAATTTAAAAATCGAAATATAATGTCGAATACTAAAATTTTTGAAACTTTCTCACTTATAAATCCGTTGATGAAATTTACATCTCGAACCAAAATGAACTGAAATGTCTTCTTGGTATTCAGTTCCTCAGCCTTGCCAGATTCTCCATCAAGTTCAATTTATACAGCTTTTTAAGTTGAGCGTACTCGATGAAAATTTGATTTCTCCCATGCATTCTCAAAAATTAAGCGTGCCATTTCGTATTTTCTATAGTAATATTTTCCACCTGATATGGAAAATAATCTTGTCGACGACTGTGTTTACAGGAAAAGGCTCTTTGCATATACCAATCCCTTTTAGCTTCTTTATGATCGGAGTATATGAGATGTCCCGCTGAGCTGTTGTAGTTTCATTTAGAATATACTCGTACATGTTGTGACATATGGAAAAATTCTAGGAAATACATGCGATATTGGCGATCACTGCTGTAGATACACGAACTGAAATGACTATGAAATTGCTGGCATTTCCTCGGATGGAATTCAGTTGGAATATATAATATAAAACTTTCCTGTTGAAACAGTAATTTTTGTGGAACATTTTTTGTTACCAAATAATTATAAGAAAGCTAATTATGTATTTTTCAAGACACTTACAGATAAATCACGAATTATTTGTTGATATTTGAAGAATCCCGATAAAATTTGAAATTTACTCAACTAACCATATGAAAAATTCAATTGAACTGGTCGATAATTGATGAATAACTATGTCAAAACTTACTGGTATACTTTATTTATTAACAATAAGTTTTGAAAAAAAAAGAATGTTTTCTGATTGTTTAAAATATCTTGGAATTATGATTTATCAATCATTTGACATGGATCGAACAAACCTTATTCGAATTATGAATACGCTGACCAGTTACTTGACCTCTGTCACTATCCATGATGATAATTATATATTGAAGACTTTTAAAATCATGATTGGACTCATGGGTAGAATGCGTTGGATTATTTTTTTCATTTTGGAAATTCTATCTATGTTCTTTAATGTGTGCTTCAAATTCTCTTCCAGTATGACCTAATTAAAACTTTGGACATAAACCACACGACAGTGTCGATTATCATCGGTTTCATAATACGCCACATATATTTTTTCATTTTATTTTCATGTATGCGAGGTTTTCTCGCCTTCTATTCATTTTAATTCTGATAAATTATTGTAACATCTTTATTTCGAGTATATCATTTGATCAAAAATAATAAAACTGATATTACCATAAAAATATAAAATGCTCAAGGAAATATTAGCCTTCCAGAATAGAGTCATCATTCCAGCGCTGTATCGACATAATGGATCTAAAGTAACTCTCGAAATGAAGAAACTGAATATTTTTCAAATAATTGGAAATTTGAATACCAAATCTCCCATTTTCCATCTTCGATTGATGAAATTGATACTCTCCATGTAAATTGAAGGAATTTACGAGTAGTTTCAGTTACATGTTGAATGTAACTGTTTTTTTTCGAAATAACTTCATTTCATTATCCAAGAGAATCCATAGTGTAGCAAGAAATAATAGAATTGATATACAGTGCGTAGGTAAATCTTCCCCACTTTTTTTATTGACTTTTTAAACAGTATTGATTAACAAAGTACTAGTTAACAAAGTCGACATTAATCTACTGAAAATAAATTATTTTCAGTGCTTGTGTTTGGAAAATGAATAAAAAAGAAAGCGGATTCTATTTAACATACTAAATACATATGAAATAATGACAACAAAAGAGCATTCAAATTACTCTTGAGATATTTTCAATTGTGAATACAGTAACATTCGTTTATCGTTTTGCGGTTTTGAATGACTTTCAAGTTGCACAATAGCGATCCCATATTCTGCACATTCGTATTGATATATGCACTATGCACGCTCCTGTCACATTTTCTACTATTCAGAAGTCACGTTTCTAACAGACTTGACAATGATTGGCTGTCTGTGACATGAACTAATGCCTTCATTAAAAAACAGCATGCATGTCCAGCAGCATATAAAAATATGAACGATTATTAATTTATAAACGCCGATAGTTTTTATAGTCTCGCAACGGTCAATGGATTATCCATATCGGTAAACATTTAACTTTTAGATTTTCTAAAAATTATCGTAGATGTATCAGAAATATTGTTAGAGAGATGGTAGATATAAATAGTGAAATTTGAGAATGTTTCTAGAAAAGAATGACCTAGACTCAAGAAAACAATTCGTAATTATAAACGGATCTATAAGAGAAGGAAGAACTGTACTTTGCGGAATTCTACATGGAATAGTTCTAGGGCTAATCCTCTTCGTGATTTATAAAAACAGCTTACTCATCTTGCAAACATGTGAAAATACCATCAGCTATGATGACGATACGGCTATCTTTAATAGCGCAGATTCTTGAGGCAACTTGAAAAATATCGTTAAAGAAGATTACATTCACCTGATAGATAGATTGGTTTAATCACATCAATTTTGAAGAATCTATGTTCCTACCGCTGAGCTGTTATGCTTCCAACTTGCCCAACTATGAGAAGTTATCTTTCAATAATCATGGAACTAATTGTGGAATTAGCGCAACCGACCAAATCAAATACATTTTTGTCACTGTTGTTAGACACTTAAGATGGAATATACATCTCGACAACGTAACAAATTCCCACAGAAAATTAATATATAAATTCAGAGTATTATCAAAGATGCTTGATATGCCTGAATTGATCACAACTTATTATGCACTCGTAGGCTCTCGTAGGGCATAATAGCCTGGGGAGGTGTTGCTAGCACACATTTAAAAAAATTGCAAATTTTACAAAATATGTTGATCAAAATAATATCCAAAAAAATCGATATTACTCCACAAATCTCCTATATAATAAAACAAATTTTTTTTATTTCAGACAGCTATTCTTTCACAAAATTTTAATACATCAATACAAAAATAAAGGAAGCCTAATTTTAGTATCGCATTCCTCAACTATAACAAAACTCAACTATACCTATATCCTATAAAGAGTAGCAAAGATGACACTCTTACCTTGGATCAAGACTTTTCAACAACTGGAGTTCAGAACTCAGACAAGCTTCTTTTTCCTATCCT
>WOGN01009069.1:566-10983 GCA_015342105.1 Leptinotarsa texana
TGAGTGGAGATGCATACATCCTCTTTTATGAAAAGGAGGAAACGAGTTCGCACCTTTGAGCGTTTTGTAAAGTTATTTTTGAACTATTCATTTTAATGTTATGTATTATCTAGTTAAACAATTTTATTAAATGTTTCAGATACAAGTATTATATTTACATATAATAACTATGGAATGTTGATTTTCTTGTAGCACTGATTATAAAATTTCTTCAAATGTAGAACCGATTTTTTTTGTGAAGAAATTTATTCATTAAAATCTGCAAAGCTCACATGTTGAGAGAAAATACAGAATTTCAAATTGGTGAGGTAAAAGAAAATGTTTTTTATGAATACAGACAATAGTGGCCTTTAGTTGATGTAAAAATTCATTCATTTTTTTACTGTAAACAAAATAACAATAATTTGGTTACATATAAATAATTCATTAATGAATTGGTTCTTATCTGAAAATGGTTCAATATAGAAAAATTTTCAAGTTCACAAAAGATGAATGGGAACATAGTAAGGATTGCGATAATAGGATGATGTCAGGAAATATAGGGAAGGAGATTGCGGTCTTGAAAGTTAAGAAATCTTTGGAGAAGACACCTGTTGAATGTTCTTGAAGGGGATTGTAACTCGTAATAAGAAAACCACTCGAAAGCAACAGTTGGTTTTGAACTTGTTTAACTTTTTGTCTGTATCTAATTTTATTCAAATAAAGTGCATTGGATTTCTCTGGTAGAAATTGAATTACCCTTAGGAGAATCCTTTCCGTTTTAATCTACGAGTTTTTTAATTCTATTTCAAAAAAGGGTCCTGTATATTTTGATTTTTTCACTATAATGAACTGTTCATAAAATATTCATAAATGAATTAATTTTTTGAGTAACATATAGTTGGGGATTTGAGTTCTTGTTTCAACCGATGTGTAATTATCAAACTCTTTCAAGACATATTCATGGGAATAGAGAAGGTATTCAAGTTATTCAATGACGATCTTCAAGATGACTTGGCAGTGCAGGGCATTTATTACATATTTTGAACGGCGTGTCTAAAATCTATTGATTTTTTTTTGGAGTTTCTTTCGATAGGTGTCGACAAATTTTTAATTAAAAAAAATATCCGAAAACATGAAATCAGTCAATAATTTCAATATGATCGTTATTATTTTTTTACGAATGAAATGTTTGTTAATATTTAATGACCATACATGAAACATTTGTGTCACCAGTTTGCATACTAATCATACCAAGGATCACTCGACATGATCCCAATGAACTGTTCCCACGTATTCTGAATTCGTCGAAGGAATTAACTCTTTATTGAAAGTGGTACTTTTACCACCGAATGGAAATACTAAAATTTCAAAACTTTGATATCATGTGGTTTACGGTTCCATTACAAATCTGAAGAAAATTATATTTGGTGGTAACCAAGGTTATGCACTCTTGCTCAAAGCCTGCGGCTAATAGTGGATTTTATTCATAGCTATTCGTATTAGGTGTTATGAATTACACATTAAAAGGTAAGACCTCGCTACTCCTTAGCTCGCACACGTTTCGACTCATAAGGGTTGTCGTTCGTAGGGTGCCATAGCTGGTTAATGGAATAAATATATTTTATAAACACATTCTCTTGATTGAAAACCACACACAAGCAAATTCAATATAGTGTCTGGAACAGTGAAGGGAAGCAGACTTGTCCTTTCAACTGACTTGGACCATTTGATTCCACCGAGGGCAGTATGCAGACGACAATTCACTACTGTTCATTGCTTTGAGGTTGAACTGAATATACCTCGGACTACACTCTCTTGAAAACCTTCATTTAGGAAATGAAAGATTGTTGTTGGTTCAAAATCAATAAACCTACAACAATTCAAATCCAACTCAAACCACTTTCACATGGGCACCACACTCAAGGTGGTTTCAAGTTTTTCTGTAGTGCAAAAAATTTCAAGGTACATTATTGATGCTAATTGATGCCAAAATTTGGCTTTGCAACCTTGTGAACCCCGTTTATTTTAGATATTCGTTGAATGAGTCTTATCACACATTACTACTTCATAAGGAGAGATGTTATCGCTGTTAATTACCCAGGCTTGTCTTTTAAAGACAGTTGAATTCAATATTGCATTGTGGTTCAGCCTAGCACCATCGATGAGACCTGTTTGATCTCATCATTCATGGTCGAAAAAGGGTATTTGATTACGTATGCTTTGTTTATCGGCTCTGATTTCAACTAATTGCAGAGAAAACTACTCCGAACGATAAGACGAATCTCGTTCACCGGTTTAATGCGAAGCCTGGCTTTACAAGTGATTGTTTAGGAGATCCTTGATAATCTCTGATATACGTGGATTCTTCCGTCATATGTATAGACGACTTCATAAAGGGAGAACTCATCGCCTTTACTTACTCAAGATTGACCTTTAGGGACAGATGAGTTCAACAATGCATACTTGGTTCAGCCTAGTACCACTCGTGAGCTTGGCTGGTTGAACAGCACTGTGGGAGATATTGTAGGAGACAGAGGACGAATCTCGTTCGACGGCCGATATTGAAGGTTGGATTTCCAAATGATTGTCTTTAATATCCCCGTTTATCGTTGATATCCGTGGATTCGTCCCTCGATCTCATGGATGACATCATAGATGAGATCTCATCACCTTCACTTACTCAAGTTTGTTCTTTAGGGACAATTGAGTCAACAATGCATTCGTGATTCAGCCCAGCACCACTCGTGAGGAATCAGCGGGTCGAATCAGTTTTATTTGGTTCTGTATCAAGAATACTTTGTTTTTAATTATGGTTATATCTATCATCAATCAAAGTATAGATATTTCCAATATTGACTTGAGAATATTTGATAAATAAAATGTACGTGCACTTAGTTTATGATTTAATAAAACTTACGATTTAAACGGAAGACCGGAAAATTATCAAAACGTGCTAACTCTTTCAAATTATACTCGGAAATACCCTAAAAGAAACCCATTTCCCACAACTCTATTTAAATCAAGATAACCGCATATCTTGCATGATCGCTCGGGTGTCGGGTGTTTCATCGACTTTTCCCATGTCTCGCAGGAATAACGTGGGCGGCCGTGCTCTATGAGACACGAAACCGGAATCGCTTATTGTATTCGCTACTTAGCCACTTCCGCAGAACGCCGCGTTTCCGCAGGACTACTTCCGCTGTTTCCTTACGACGCCCTTATCACGACAGGTATACGACTTAATTGAGAAGGCGCCCGTTCCTCATTTTTGTTTGACGCGGAAACGCTTGAATTCGGATCGGCCAAGGTGAATTACGGCTACTTTCCATTTTCCTCGCACTTTCAGACAGAAGGTAGAATGTTTATCAGAGTGGAAGTTTCAGAAAGTTAATATAACGAAATTCCAATATGTGGATTAATATTCATCAATTCATACTTTCAGTAATTCACTGTAGTAGTTGGATATCAAAAACGCCATAACGAACATAAGAATATAGGCTTTCACGGCTGGTGTCAATGTTTTGATTGGCTTCCGGGTTTTGACGTGGTCTTCTTTGGTTATAGTCTCCAAACGTTTCAACTGCAACTGCGGCAGTCATCTTCAGTGTCAACTGACACTGAGTCATTGGCATTGGCATTGCTTTAGGTTTTGCCAAACAAACATTGAACACCTAGTTGGCAAGAAGATTTAAAAACTTCTCGCAGACTCTTGCAGGATTAACTCACTCCAAAGCGTTCATTTCCCTCTCGAAGCTTAAAATCCAACAGATTTTGAACTACAGTAGGAATGAACTATGGTATCTAACACGCCTCTTTACAGGTAACTGTTGTCTGAATCATCATACGCAGCAGAGCATATACTTTGTGCCTGCCCCGCTGCGGACCGAATCAGAATACTGACCAGTAAGATCACTCATCATATAAACTAATCGGTTTCGTTAAGAAGCCACAATAAACCCCTGCGGGTTGCGGCAGAGTATCGAATAGGCTCATGTACCCTAATATAACCAAGTCAATTTCTCTTATGTTTCTGGCAATGAAAATATTCCCAAATCCCACACACATGAGAAGCTGGAGTCTTGGTTCTAAGATTCTTATGCTAACCCCTCAGTTTATAATATACCATATCTGATTTTTTTTTGTTTGACAGCTGTTTCTAAATATTGACTGTGTATTTGAGACGCAATCACTGCGACCCTATCTAATAAAGTGTTTTCAGTGCTTCCAATGGAGAACTGTAAAACAATAAATCTAGAAAGGTTCGTCCATTGGACATCTTCTACATTAATTTTTCTTCGGCATGCACTGAAAGATAAATCGGTTTTATATCCTTCAATGAAGGCTATAAGATCTCATAAAAAGTTAAATAAAATCAATATTTTCTGAAAATAAAATTTCAAAGCATTTTACCCGCTCACAATGATATTTTGAGTTGTAAAAATTATTTTCGCTAGATTTCTTAGAGCCTAGTTGAATGCTATTTCTCCACATCTGTCTTGGAGTCAATGAAATATGTCTTTTAAGCTCATTAACGCTCTCTTTGTGGCTAGTTTTATATTTTCACATTTTCTTAACATGAGGATATACTTCAAGGGCTATACAATTTGCCAAAATTTACGTTATACTTGCCCCTCTATATTGCACGACTTTATTTCGATTCATAAAACGTCAATCACTCACCAAAATATCAGATTCTTTATTTATAAATGGTAAGACAGTATTTAAAGTAAGCGGTGGATAAAAAATTGAAAATATGGTAAACGAATTGAACATTAATCAAAATTACAGCTAGTGTCAAATGAAGAATTCCAATCAGAAGCATTTCTGCATCTTTTTAGATGTTTTAGTGGAAATTTCGTTTGGATAGACTAAGTATATACTTCTTCAATATCCCTTCTAGTATTGGCACTGTTGTGTTTAAAAAAATGAATCATTTCACTCGAAAATAGAACAAAACTATGACCATTTTTTCTTGACTGTTCAATAAAAGCTATGGGACTACAATCCACATACTTTTCATCTGAACAAATTCGAAAATACTTTTCGATATATACTTTTTCATATGCTTTATACCAGCTTGAATTCAGACATATGGTACTTTAACATAGCAGTAATTTTAGTTCTGAGTATATAACTGTGTATGTTGTCTCGCCGGTTACAATATTGACTGAATTCCGTGACAACTTTTTAGCTTTTAACATAAAAAGCGTGACTTAATTTAATAGCCTTTGTCGTTTTTCTCTCCTATGGTTATTCGGATTATTTATTTATCGAGCAACGATTTTAATGTTTTTATAATTGTAGCAATCTAAGGAAAATTGATAGAAAGTCTAACGCACTGTATTTCATTGCGTTATTGGTCGGTCGCCTTTGACGCTTTGCGTGAGAATGGAATAAGCTATTCTCCCTCGCGGCGTTCATTGTGCATTTACAATTTATCTTATGCAAACCTTGATTTTTTAACTGCCTTTTGATATATTGAAAAAATAGAACCACAGTTTCCAAAGATGATTTTAAACACTTCAATTTTTCATTTACAATATTCGTTGTGATCCGACTCAATAACTAATCATTAGTCTCCTTATGATGCACTGTTTGGAACCTTTGATGAAGTAATGAATATTATTGGAGTTTTTTCCCCAACACCAAATCGTTATTTTTACACCTCGACACGTTTTTCGATCACCAAGCGATCATCTTCAAGAGGAAGATAAAACTCCTCTTGGTGTTGGTGTTGGGGAAAAAACTCCAGTAATATTCAGAAATATACCTAATTTTACCAGCTGAACCAAGAACTTACTTCTGGTGTAAAAATCATTGATACTAACTCTATACCCACACAAAATGTCACTATTTTAAGTAAGGTAGATGACTAAACGAAGACGCCATATATGAGATCGGGAGAGATATCAATCCAGAGCTCTGGTTTCAACTAGTCACTATTTTCTTTGCTCACTTGATTTATGAAAATTATTGTCAAGCAATATTTCACTACCTTCGAATTTTCAAGAAAAATTTGAACATCTGTGTATTTTCAAAGAACATAATATACCATGACCCTCACTGAAATCATATGGTAAAAATATGCCCACACAAAATGAGTTTCAAATGATCCAAGTGATGGTCAAGAAACTGAACCGTTTTGTGATATGTATATATTTACCCAGATTATTATTAAAGTCATCACGGAATTTCATTATGACCTAATTTAATTCCTAATATAAACATAAAAGATGAGCTTTCAAAATATATTGACAATTTATGTGATTAGGTATAACCAATTTATGGACTGTAAATATTCGATTCCATTCAAGTTATAATTAGTTTCAAATACACCTTGAGAATTGATTATCGACATGATATTCATATAAATAAAAAATGTTCCAATGGATTCATTCAACTTGTATCTACATACTCCGAACAAACGAAATCCAAAAGCCAAACACAAAACTTTCTATAAATTATTCAGCCCCAAAATATAATCAGACATGATCACGCCTCGAAGAAAGGTGCCGCATATATTTTATCAGTCCGTGAATCCCACTTCCGCTATCACTTACACGTCAGAAGGCGAGGATAAGGAATCAGACCACTTACGAAGTGACGTCACCGGACACAACACAACCTTGAGACGGTTTTCTTACATGTGACGTCACCGGCAACTTGAGACGCGTGTCACGTGACGTAACGACGGCAGATGTTTTATTGGGCATATTTACATGATAAAGGGAATTAAGATCCGCGGCCCGGTGTACAAGTCGTAGTATAATATTGTGTGTAGATCGTAGTAGGCTTCCACAAGAGGGGCGACTTTCTTTTGTTGACGGAGGGTCAAAAAACGGGACCCGTGGCTGACACGCGTTCGCTAGATTGTATTTAGTAGGAAGAGAAGTTCAAATAAAAATGTAAACGAAAAACAGCGGCGTAGTTATAACTGTTGATTTGAAAATATATGTGCTTTCTATGATATTTCGAATTCTAGTCGCTATCCATCTGAATTTAAATTGGATTAATGGAAATGGGTTTTATAAAACTTACCAGAATTCAATATATATTGGCGATTCTTCTTATTCATGAAACATGAGCTATCTATATCTTTCTGTAATTCATTGGGCTTGAACTATTTCCACAATTTGGAAAATGATCGGTGACACCTTTTGTATAAATGGTTTTTAAAGAAAATTCTTGTTCAGAATTATTTGAAACTCATAAAAATTACTATAAAATGTGTTTATGTTGAAAATATTACGGAATTTTTGAAATATGAAATATTTTAGAATTCCAAGCGATATATAGTGTGGTAAAATAAATTAAGTGTCCATCGAAAGAATGAGTTCATTTAGTTATCAACTTGTCGATACATTTTTTTACCTTCAAATGAGATGAAAGTAATAAAAAATAATAGTCATCCTCATACCTAACGTTGACGAATACACGGTATAAATATTTATTGAAATGGTGTATCTTTTTTTTGTAAACACTATTTTTATGGAGGTTTACTCACATAAAATAAACTCACTCAACATTGCCGAAAAAAAGTAGAATAACCTGAAGACGCCAACTTGGTCGAGGAGAGTGTTGCGGTTCTGGTTATGGGGAAAAGTGCTTGTTTCGGACAACTGAGGAGAATTTCATTCACTTCCAAAACCATTTGCTGAGGCCACCTATGATAGAAAATCTATTTCAAGTCGAAAAAGATACACTAACATTGCCTTTTTCAAAGCGACACTCTAGAAAAGATATTGAATATCTTATAATTCATTTGGCCCCAAAGATAACACGAACAAAATGCTTTTGTGATATTAGGCTTATCATAAAGAAATCATACATCTTATCAAAAAACTATCCTCATTAACTGGTGCCAAGTTCACAAAAATTCAGTTGTTTAACAAGAATTCCTAATCAACAAGTTGATAGTATGATTATTTGCCTAATGGAGCCGATGAATAGAAAAGAAGTGCCGATGGAAATACCTAAAACACTTCCAAAGCAAACGAATCTCGAATCAGCTGATCCAAGACCATATGTTTCCTAGATCGAAGTTATGGCAACGGCTGGTAAGTTGTGGTCGATTGGAAACTAAGAAACCAAATGTTTCGCCTGCTAATGCGGCAGACATCATCAGTGCGTTGACTCGTTGCTGAGATTTTGTTTTCTTTTCAATCAGATCCAAGACCCTTCAGAAAACAAAGAAACGTAAAACTTGCAAACATGAATGGTGTGAAAAATACTTATAGAATGAACATGCATAATATCTGTAAATCGAGTTCTCCCAAGAATCAACATGTAATGATCTATATCAAATGCGGTTATATACCGAACAGAAGAATATTTTTCATGTACTCTGTATTTTTCCTAAATCACCTCCAGATGGGACATAATTTAAATTATAAATACGAATCATCAGATTTCTAACATGCCGAGACAATAATTAGCATTCAAGCAAAATCAATTATTTGGATGTAAGTTGAGGATCAGAAAGTGTCAGTAACTCGACTGACAACTAACAACAGTTTCTCCTGTAGTGTACTAAGATGCTAAATTTCTAAATAGATACATGGAATTTATGAACACTGGGAAAAACAATTTTCCCAAAAAATCCTTGAAATTGACGTATCCATATTAATTTCTCCGATTTCAATGTAAATCCCGAGCGCCACTGACGACGTAAATATGACGGTGCAAACTTGGTCTATAACGGACAGCTGCGTCACCTATGAGAGGGAGCAATACTCCTGCAGCCAGCTGACTTATTCTCCAGTCCATAACAAAAGACGACTACCCTCTTTCTAATAAATAGAAACTGCATGCTACCCTTCTTCCCCTTACTATTGCAACCTTCAGTTTTTTCCCCTTCTTCGGTGTCCCGCTGATGAACTTCAACAGGACCGGCCCAAATTTGAAGCTGAACTGAGTAATAAATTATAGGGTGTAGTAGAATAAACTCCCATCAAAATATGTCTTAAAAAATTTATCATATTATGATAATTCATTGAATGTATTTCCAAAATGTTCCAATATCAATTTGTTACTCATCAAAACATCCATGATTATAGAACAAGGCACTATGAAAATTCAGATCAGGCTCGATTTTTGGGAAAAAGTCTATACTACATGATGGCATTATTATCTACAATTGTTTGCCAAATGAAATGGAATGAATGAAAAATATATAAAGTCAATAAATAGTCAAACTATTTCTTTTCAAACAATGATCAAATAGGAAACAAATGTTACGAATCAGTGAGTTTCTTTCTCGCCCTTTCTTGCTTTTACTAAAGTACTTCTCTTCAGTATCATATGTTTCATAAAACAGAATGAGCGTAAGTCTATTACAAAATAGAAACTAATACCAAAATAAATAGAATTATTTACCATTTCCATGATTATATAAAAAACATTCATAGATTTTTCTGCATACTGTATTAAAACTTTTCATTTTAATTTGTATATTTCAATGTACTTCACAATATAATTGAACCTCCTTATTTATTTTTCCTTGTATGTACTGTAGATAATCCAGTTTACTTTTTATTTTTACTCAATTAACATCAATTTAAATGGATAAAGTTCAAAAATGTTTTCACAAACACCAAAACTCCTTAAAAATATCAAATGTTCAATCTGAAAACAATATTTTGTAGTGAAACGCATTTTGAGTGAAGTTCATGGTGTGAAAATTTTTTCATTGTTATCATGGATTTTTATCGAGTAACGGGTCAGTATATTAATAAGCAAAGTGCTCATAGAGCAAAGCCATAAGAGAAAAAATTGTGTTCTTGTTGTTATAAATGAAAAAACAATATATGCAAGAGATATATGTTGTTCTCCATTTGCATAAAAAATAAAATATCAGGAGTAGTTCCGAATTTTCTTCGATTTAATTTCTAGTTTTGATAGGATCTGAAGACGGCTCTGCTATATTCGTAATTTCGATTTGCAACTTCAGTAACGATTTCCCAAACTCGACATACGCCTATCAAGCCACTGATTTCGTCATAGTTTATAAAAGATGTTCACCCCGATAAAGTGTATTTCGGTATGATGCATCAGAGCCTGCCCGATCTAAGGGTGCCATTATCAACAGTAGGTTAGGGTGAATAAAGAACTGGAGTAGGTCAGTGGTTCATTCGAAATCTTTCGATAATTCAAAACTGTACAGAGTTGAAATCAATCTTACATGCTGTGGAGAATGTACTAATGGAAATTCAAAATGGTTTGAATCAATTGTGAAGCTGATCACCATTCAAAAAATTTTTAAAAATAACGTATGTTTAATTTTCACTGGTCTCTAAATTTTTATATTTCATCAGTTCGGACTTCCATTGTCTAATCTAGTATAAATTGATTTGAAAACCCTGAAAAAAACAATTACAAAATTAATAAGATTAACCGAAAATAACAATTTTATCAAACAAAAACTGAATTTACAAAA
>WOGN01009070.1:0-10184 GCA_015342105.1 Leptinotarsa texana
GACCCTGTCTGTCCTCAAGAAGTAGTTGATACGATAAAGTCTCTTAAAAACAGCAACTGTCGCGATACACACGACCTAAATAGCCAAATGATTAAATCGGTGGCTGATATAATCGCAGCTCCACTAACATTACTAATAAACGAAATCTTTTCAACTGGAATATTTCCAGACGTTTTTCAAATTTTGAAAGTAATACCCTTATTCAAAAATGGTTCTAATCTTCACCGGATAATTATAGCCCAATTAGCATAATATCATATTCACAGTATGGTTTTACAATAATAGGTCAACTACCCAAGCGGCTTTCAAACTAGTGTCGAACATAGTCAAAGGTCTTGATCAGGGAAAGCACTCTTCTTTGACATTATGTGACTAAGGCATTTGATTGTGTACCGCATAGTATTTTGATTGACAAAATGAGCTACTATGGTGTCCGGGGCACAGCTGTCAAGCTCGTCCAATCTTATCTAACAAATCGTGCTAATTTGTTGAAGTGAACAACGTAAAGTCAGACATCAAAATGAAGCATGGTGTTCCTCAGGGATCCGTTTTAGGTCAACTATTGTTCTTGATCTACATCAATAACCTATGCAGTCTCATGAAACCAACATGTTGTATCTTGTTTGCAGACGATACAACTTTAATGTGCTCAAGTAAAGACTTAGCTAGCTTACAACTAATGATGGAAGACAGCAGGACATTAGGTGTCAATTGGTTTGCTGTTAACAAACTCACCTTGAATGAAGATACAACTGAAAATATAATCGTATCTTCCTATCGCAGTATTCCCCTATATAAGAGTGTCAGTTTTTGGGATTCACTATTGATTCGTAGACTGAGCTGGTCTGATCATATCAAAGCTATGCTATAATGTTTTGATCGTTTTGAGGTGACTGAACGATGTGGTCACCTTAATGACGCTGAAAAGAGCCTACTACGGATTATTTCACTCACTTACTTCTTATGGTATTCTCATTTGGGGACATTCAACTAACTTGATAAGCGTGTTTAGGTTCCAGAAAAAGGCCATAAGAATTCTAGCTAAAGTTACAAAGATCATTGTCGTCCTCTCAAGTGTTACTTGAGATCCATGAAAATCTTGACAAATTTGAAAGACATGGTGAAAATCATGCATATGATTCGAGGTCCGCAAGTTCATCGAACCTGCCTAGACATAATCTGACTATTAGTCAAAGAAATTCACTGAATTTAAATCTTTATAAACATCTTCATTCATCTGTGAAGTCACTCAACCTCACTAAATTTTAATTTATTATCAAAAGCTTTCTTCTCCAATACTGTTTCTATAATATAGAGAAATATATTTTTTATAATTTTGATATTCATTTTCACAAATCTAACTTAATAATTATAAGGATGTTTTTTTCAACATACTTGGTTAACACTGTAAATAGTTTTTAACTGTTGGGTGATAAAAGCTATTATTATCAAGTTGTCAAAGATATTTCAATTAAAAGATCACTAAAAAGAATGTCACATATTCATTCAGAGAGTGTTATTTATACATAACAAAAACCACTCATTCACCAGGAAGGTGAACTCGAAGTCTTCTCACAAAAAAGAGAAATATATTTAATTATTCAATTGCAAAAACATACACGTTTTGATCACAGCTGTGATATCTACAGTGTAACAAAAGCATGAACAAATTATAGGTTAGCAAAGACAAATTGAAATAATATGATGTCTTTGATTTGTGTGGAGAAGATTTTGAGTTTACCCTTCCTCTTCTTAGCTCAGAATGTTTTATTGCACAAAATTGAAACATATGCCATCCTTCTATACCTTTGCAACTTAAATACTCAATTAGCAAGGCATATTTTTCTCAAACAAAATATTAAGAGTTTATCATCTATCTAAAGGTTATGCATTTTTATAACAACAAAACTATTTATTTACTAAATTTCATGAACAAACGAACAGAAGACAATCATTGACTTTACAAAGTTATGTCTCATTTATATATTTTTCTCAAAAGAAATATCAAGAGTTTATCCACCTAAAGGTAATGTTTTTTTAAGAATGAAACACTTATTCATTAAATTTTATGAACAAACAATTTGAAACGAAGACAATCATTTAGATTTTACAAACATGTGCCTCATAGTTTTCAATCTAAATTGGTTTACCCATTAAAGGGTATTGTTAGTATTAGAAGTTACATAAAATTGCCATGATATTTCAACTTACATTTATTATTCTAGTCATAAAATTTACAAGTAACAAGTTATAAATGAGGAGACGCTGTCCAATAAAAAATTAAATTCACTTCATTAAGGCTCAAGTTAGAATACTTTTTGAAAAACTAACATTTGTTGTATCCTTCATTTAAAACTGATAAATCACACAAGCAGTGTTTCACACATGACTGTCTGAAAAAAAAACAAACAACACAACTTGTGCTCCTACTTCATTGCACTAGAGTAGGCTTCCAGTTCTGCATCTAGTTCTTCAGCTGTAGGTGGCTTCCTCTGATTTCTTGCATTCCGCCCACCCCCTCGACCTAAGACAAATGAAATGTACATATAATATATATGACTTTGAAAATGAATAATATCTCAAACAAATTGAAAGTAACCTTAACCAAATTATATGTACAGACTTCATATAAGCTGTTGATGAGGCAGATCCTGAAGTATCAATCAGAAATAGAAAAAGTATTCATCTCGCGTCTTCCAAAAAATGCATACCAATTTGTAATGCATATCAATATGTAAGGTAAATTCATTATGGTAAGTTGTTGATTTATTTGTGTAAATATGAAAGGTGAATGAATGAATGCTACCAACATGTCATCATTATGAGATTTTATCGCTAGAAGCAAGTCCTTGAGATATTAAATCTTAGATTCCTGTACGATCAACAAACAAACTGATATTTAGCCGCTGCTCTAATATGTATGTCCTTCAATAAGCTAGTGATCTAAGTACATTTCTCTCTAAGAAGCACAGATATCTTGCTCTGAAATTAACAACTGAGTTTTTAGGACTATTGTAATACTAACCTCTACTACTTGGTCTAGATCTTCCCCCTCTTGGACTTCTATTTTGAAACTTCCTTTCACCTACAGGTCTTCTCATGGGGCTAGGTATTTCTGACGTAGTTAGTTGAATGTTCATAGCTCGTCCATCCAGAGGCACGCCGTTGTACTGTTTCATTGCTTTGATTGCATCACTTCTTCTCTCAAAAATAACATCAGCAGTTCCCAATGATCTGCCTGATCTGTCATAATGAACAGCAGCACTTTTAAGGGGTCCAAACTCAGCGAAAAGCTCCTGAATATCAGAGTCAGAAACCCCAAAGTCTAAATTAGATACCATAAGCTTCGTTGGTCCCATGGTGGCTTGTACGGCTGCTCTAGCTACAGCCACTTTACGGGGTCCGTACCCCTCAAAAAGATCATGCTTCCATGCACTGTTTACATCTCCCTAAAGAAACAAGTTGTGGTAGTCAGCACGTTATACTCGTTGCGAACTTTTTAGACAGAGTCCATGACAATGTAGCCTGAGCCTCAAAAGAGAACAAATTCATTACATAAAGTTTTAAATTTATTTACCCGAGTATAACTTCGAGAAATTCCACCGCGTCCTCGACCTCTTGAAGCAGTTCCTGATGAACCAGATCGACCAGAGTTTCTAAAATTTCCTCGGCGTTGATTACCTCCTCCTCCACTACCACGACTTCGGCCACCTCTTCGTCCACCACGCCCTCGGGGATTTTTGTTTGATTTTATGATGTCGTCAAGGCTCATTTCAATTTTGTCCACCATTTTTTATCAAAATTTGTACACAGTTTAAAAGTATTTCTTCAATACGCAAAACTCAGCGTCGCTTTCTCTTCAACCCCAAAATGGCGCGTTCACAAAACACCAAACGTCAACTTCAACTATCACAAATCTAAATTGACAGAACACATTTTCAAGTTTTATACATGTTACCAATAAAGAGACGACCGACAACTATATGAATGTAGTGCCAACCTCCTAATACCAATTTATGTGTCATACGAATTGTCAACTTCGAAATTACATAAAAAAAGACTGCTTCTCAAATTTCAATTATATAACTTGTTTCAGATTAAACAAAGCTTGTATGAAGAACTATTGTTGTAGTTGGTGCAAGTTGTTAGTCATGTGTATAGTATTGATGTTACGTTATTCATGAGACAACCTAAGTAAATAATCAGTATTATTAAAGGATATCAAGACAGAACATTTTGAGCCTGACACCCAATGAAGATTTGAGTTCATGTATCTGTATATTCTCTGTGTTAACTAATCTGTATATTTGGCATTGTTCGTTACCGAGAGTTCGATATAACATGCCACTGGTGATGTATGCCGCAGTATCTAACGAAATGTTTTGTACTTCAGGTTCGATTCTACCATGAAATTTTAGTCGGAGCACTTGTTTTCATTGTATTCATTTTTCATTGACATTTTCAATATCTAATTGTGACAACAGCGTGTACAATTAATATGAGAATCCATACTAATAACAAATAAACAGAGTAGTTAACTCAAGGAATCACATGCGCTAGCCTTTATGTTACACTGAATCCAACAAAGCTAGAATGATATATTAACAGAACAGGAATGGTTCACAAGTCGAATATGTTTTGATCATTCATCCGGGCAATGGTAGTTCTGCTTCCAAACATGTGATTATTTTTATTTTTCTTCACTTTCTTTTGTTCTGTAATGTTTTCTCAATGTGGCCAATGCTGTTGATTTATAACCAGATTCGTTGATTTCATGTCAATGTGGTGATTATTTTTCATTTTTCTGTGATATTTTGGTGATTTTTTTTTATGACAAATTTTAAATTAAGAGAGCGAAGAAGAACGCTGCGCTTGTCGCTCGCATAGCCCGGTAACTGAAAACAATAACTTCGCATTCTTATCATTGGCATGAGGCGTGAATTCACACAACACACAACTCATACCTCTTGTATAGCGTATGATTATATGAGTTCTATGTTCAATCGAATATCTTTTGTGTTCTGTGATTCTGTTCTCATTTTAAATGCTGAAAAATCAAACAGGTTTCTGGAAAAGTAAACAGACTGACCATACCTTACTGAAGCAAACAATTTATGTCAAAAACATACAGCCAACATATATAAAAACAACGTTTTACCAGCTTTTAGTACAACACTTATATTCAGGAAATATATATAGTTAACGTCAAGGTAAAAAAATACGATCCATCAAGTAATGAACAATTCTTAAGTGGTACAGAAAAATACTGAATAGATTATAATTTTGTATTCAAACATACTTCAAAATCGAATAATAAAGTGGTATTAGGTATATATATGACTCAATTGGAATTTGCATTTTCAGCTCGGTTAGACAATCAAATAAACATTTGTGATGTAGAAATTATAGCAATCTATAAAGGAATGACAACATGTATATTCAAGAATATAAAGAAAACTTCATATTTTCTGATTCTGAAAATGTCCAGGATAGAATTCAGACAATAGATAATAAAATAAACAGTCATTATATTACGCTAAATATAAAAGAGTTTATGAATAAGTTAGAACAGAACAACATGACTTTTAAAATTGCTTGGATACCTGGACACAATAATATTGTAGGCAACGAACAAGCGTTGCAAAAATTAAATTTAAATGTTCCACTGGATATGAAAATAAATAGAAATAATTTCATTCCGTACCTGAAACAAAAATTAATGAATTATTTTTACGTACAATGGAGACAAAATATAGAAGTATAGTCAAAATAAGGTGAAAAAATAAACTAAAAGGTAAAGCATGTTTTAGGATCCACTCAGAATTTCCAGTAACACTATGGTACTGGAAAGTTCCCTCTATGGATAAAAGACATATTACAAGTCTTATACGCAAGAAAAGAGGTCACTTTATGATTAGGACACACCTATTTCATACAGGAGAAAGCGATACACAAAATCATCATCACAAAATCACCATCATCTTTTTCTTGAATGTCTGAATACTACTAGTCCAGAAAATAATACATATAATCAATTCATACAGAAAGGAATAACAGTTTTGGGAAGTTTAAATGTTAAGCATAACAAAAATTATATGCAAATTCATGGAGTATAATCATATTAAATTATATTATACCTACTAACAAGTGAAGATAGAACGCAGATACTCAAGCCAAAATTTCTAATTACGCAACAAAGCTTCAAATCCCGTGGATTTAGTGTCTATCAACAACATAACATTCGTTATGAAATAGGAGGAGACTGGTCTACTATGTCGAAGGGAAGCAAAGACTATAAAAAAAAAGAAGAAGAAGAAGAAATGCTAAACCTAACCCATTTTCCTTTGAATCTAAATTATAAAAAAATATCAAAATGCAAAATAAGAAAAATGAATTAAAGACAACGTTGTGTCTGCAGCTGAGAGAAAATTTGAGGCGAAGAATACTAAGACGCATTGGCAATCAGGAGAGACGATAAAATATAAAAACAGGTGTGCTTTTTTCAACTAACATTTTCCTTCTTATATATTTTATTCAGGCTATCTCTGAATTTACTATATTAGATTAAAATTCAAGCGTATAGTCATGAGTATGGATAGTGAGGGGTTTTCTCCGCGTAAAAAAATGTTTAAAAGGTTAGATTTTGGTAATGAGAGGAAGTGAGAATATCTGGGAGGGAGATTGACTGGCAAGCGCGGGTAAAGTACCTCGGCGTTATAGACCGTAGGCTCACTTGGAACCCGCACATTATGTGCATTAAGTCCAAGATCGAGGGTCGGATAGCTAGTCTGTACCCTCTGATCAATAGGAAATCCAAATTGAATATGAAAAACAAAATTACCATCTGATGTTCAAGCCTGTCACCATGTATGCTCCAGGCATTTAGGGACAAGCGGCTCCGTCCAACATTTCCATTCTGGAACGGTTGCAAAATAAGTTAATCAGGATAACAGTGAATGCTCCTTGGTTCGTGCGGAATGCAGACATCTGCAGAGATTTGAAGCTGCCTATCATTTGGCAATCTATTCAGACGAGAAATCAGAGAGTCTTTGAAGACGCAGAGGCTAATGAAAATTCACTAGTCAGGGAAGCTATAGACTATACTGTAGATGACCCCTTCCGATATAGAAGGCCCCGACATTCTGTCGGGGACCCCTATATCCTCCGCTGAAAGATGAACAACTCTTTCATCTAACTCACCCCAGACAGGCAGGGGTTCAACGTGAAGGGCGGTACTGATATCTGAGGACATCATGCCGCTATATACCATCAACATCTCCATCAGTTATGACCTGTTTGTCCTTCTGACAGACAACAGTTGCAAGGATAACGGAGCCAGGCTCCAACCTGACAAAATTCAAGATGACTTTCCGCTCACATTTTGTTATTTTCGTCCCTCTGACGAAGAACAGTTCAAAGGGTAAGGGAGCAAGGCTCCAACCTGACCAAAATTAGGATGACTATCGTTCACATTTTGTTACATTACATGACATGAGTGACGTTAGCTGTCAGATTGACAGTAAATTAGTTTTGCTTTAATAATTTCTCTGAAATTTCGTTTGGAAAGTGTGTTTCTGGTGGATGTGCAAGATATTCATCAGTAGTTTACTCCTTCTGATAGTGTGTGCGTTATTTGTGGTGGGCAAGAACCTCCCAGACTTCCGGTGAGTACGTTTAAGTATTGTCCTTATGCTCATGCGTTATTGTGCATTGTGCTCACACTTGATAAACGTCAACTCCGTCAAAACTCTCTAGCAATATGGAGGAACTGCTTCGCAGCCTGGCTGGCAGGGAAAAAGCCGAGATTGTTGGCATTATATGCCAGCTGATCTCGTGCTTGGGCCTGAGTCAGTCAGACTTGCACGGCAGTGCATTGGTGGTCCCTGGAATTATCCGTCAAAATTAGACGGATGAAATTAAGGGAGTGGATAATGCCCCTACCGATAGTGAAACTTCCCCGAGAGAGTCAGATAATGAGAGTATGCTTTCCTACTCCTCCACTTCAAAAGAAAAGAAGGATCTCCGAACATTTCCCTCCTCTACCAGGAGCGTCCAACCGTAAGGTGAACGAATAGATCAGGAAGGAGAAACCCAAGAAAGCCAAAAAAATATTAAAAATCTCCAAAAAGCTATTATCAACAACGTCAAAAGTGAAGCTCGTAATTATTATTCCGAGTCACGTCCAGTGACGAGAAGTCGGGCACGCGAGGTGGCCACACCTCGTGAAAATACCAATGTTAATGAAATGGACACTAGTTCAAATACTCATGTTGACAGTTCCTCTGAGGGTTCTGATCATACCGTTAGGACCATCCAGGACCCGGCCACTAGGCAGAACGAACTACCCACTGCCAAAAGGGTGAGAATCCCACCAATTGTCGTTCGTCAGAAGGACAAGTGGGTCAAACTAATCAAGGCAGCAGCCGAGGAGAAAATCAACTTCTCCAAAGCTGTGAATCTTCATGATGGAATTAAGGTTCAGCCCGTGATCCCTAACAATTACCGTCGGCTGTCAAAGCTTTTGGTGAAGGAAAATATTCCTCACCATACATATTCACTTCCTGAAGACCGGCAAATCCGCGCAGTCTTCATTGGTGTCCCAGAGCACTTCACAGTCGGAGATATTCGTGAGGAACTTGAAGCCAAAGGTTTTGGCATCACTTTGGTCACGAGTATAAAGCGTGCTGGGAAGCCAATGCCGATGGTTCTTGCTCTGGTCAGCAGAGACCAGAAAAACATCTTCGAGGTAACCAGCCTCCTGAGTATGAGGGTTCAAGTCGAACCCCAACACCCCAAAACTTCGGTGGGTCGGTGCCACCGCTGTCAGCGCTTTGGTCACTGCCAAAAGAACTGCATGGCAGTTCCAATTTGTGTGAAATGTGCAGGTAGGCATCTTACCAGCCCCTGCAAGAAGCCCAGGTCTGATCCCCCGAAGTGCAACAATTGCAAAGGGACTCACATCGCCAATTATAGAGGCTGTCTTGAGTTTCCAAAAACTCAGAAGTCTGAAGGAAAACCAATTAAAAAGCCAGTCTTTTCAGGAAGACCTGCGGAGTCTGGTCGTGTGCAGAAAGGAGTCAGCTTTGCCAGAGCTGCATCAAAGGATGCCAGCAGCTCTACAAGGCCTGCTCCTTCTCGTCCTGAACCCTCACCTCAGTCTCAGGGGGCTTCAGACATCTGCGCAGCTTTAGAGCAGTTGAAACAATTATTCACCAAATTCCCCGTGCTCGAAAAGATGTTAACGGTGAATACTAACGTGTTGACTGGAACTGCCAATGTCTAGAGAACCGACATTGCCTAGATCTCTGAAGATAGTCTTTTGGAATGCCAATGGCTTTCTTCTTAAAAAACTAGATTTTGAAAATTTTCTTGTAGAACATAACATCTATGCGGCTCTAATCCAAGAGACGCATCTGAGGAACGAAACCATTGTCATATCAAATTACAAATTCTACCACAGAGAACATGTTGGACGTGCTGGTGGGGAAGTTGGCATTTTTGTCAAACGAACCCTCCAATGTGTCCAATACGGCATTGACACGGAACTGAGGCCGTAGGCGTCGAAATATCTGTCTACAACCCTTCAGCAAATCTTCTACTCGCAGAATCACTAGATAAACTGCTGATGGGTAGCGATATTCCGACAATTCCTGCCAGCGACTTCAACGCCATGTACGCACTATGGAGCAGAGCCACCAATCGAAACGGCCAAACGCTCCATGCACATGCTAACATACATGAATATCTCGTGCTGGGCAATTTAGGCCTGACGTACTGGACATTGCGCTTCTCAGAAATGTCTCTCTGACTAGCGAAATTTACGTTCAGTCGGAACTGGATTCCGATCATAACCCAGTAATCCTGATATTGGGCGATGAACTTCTTTCCTCTGATTATTGCATGAGATATAAGACGGATTGGGATATCTTTACAGCTCAGCTTGGAGAGATGCACGGCCCTCCTGAGGCTCTTCGCTCTTCTATCGAACTCGACGCGGCAGTTCACTGCTTCGAGTCTTCTGTGAATGATGCTTTTCGGACGACCACCTCCAGTGAGGAGTCCGCTGAAGAGCTACAATGAGTTTTCTCCTCGTATCAAAGCCTTGATACGAGAGAGAAATTGTCTGAGAAGGCTCTATCAGCAAACCCTCTTCCCAGGAGACAAAACAGCGGCAAATAGGATGG
>WOGN01009071.1:0-10983 GCA_015342105.1 Leptinotarsa texana
GTTGTGTCGGTGGGATCCATTCCACGAAGCTTCAACCCATTCGGAGGGCGCGCTGGCTATGGCTAGTGACCACTCCCCAAAGCTTAGAGTAAGTGATCACTGGGTCCGAAAATCATGTGCCCTGAGTAGATGTAATGAGCCAAGAATGACGGCCTTCTGCATTCGTCCAGCCAAGATTTCTGCCGTATTGCGACAAGCCGGTATGATCTTAAGATTTTAGAATAGGGAGCGTATCATTCCACCAAGGACTCCAATAATCAGAACAATAATTTCAACAGAGTGGTTTGGATAGCGTCTGTGAAGTTTGAAGAATACATCTCGATATTCCATCCGTTTTTCCTTCTCTTTTCGGATGATATTCGCCTTACCCGCATCTGAAAACTCCACGACAAATATCGTCTCACTTTGATGGTCGACCAGAATTACATCAGGCCTATTTGCTTGTATCAGCCTGAGGAGAGGAAAAATGAATAGTTCCAAAAAATTCGGCACTTCTCATTTCCCAATACGAATTCAATATTCCCTGGAGCACTCGACCTGAGAAAAGCAAAGGTCAGGTACTTTAATTAGCCGAGGTCTTCAATGTTATTGAATAAGACACCATGTATTGGTCTGACACGGATCTTTGGCCTCAACTCCATAGAGCTATTTGAAAAATATTGGCCAAATAAAGTATGGCCTCACTGTCAGTCAATGAATAATAAATCTAATGAGTGTATTGAAGTACTACTCTGTACCACTAGTAGATACCTAATGGATAATATGTTTCAACCGTGAAAGAATTTTAACATTTTAAATAATAATGTGCAGAAAAAATGAGGACAATTATGGCATCCAAAGAGTATGCACGATAGAGGTTATAATTTTTTAAATCTTTGCACCATGTTTCAAAATGTATCAATTACTTCTCGAGCATGAACTATCTTGTTAACTGTCCACTAATTATTTTTATCAATTTTTTTTTCAAATTAAATGTAACAAATATATAAAGTCCTTATAAAAATAACACCTAGAAATGTTTATTTCTGCAAAAATTTGGTGTTTCTTACAAATTAACATTTTAGTGATCGAGAATATGTCATATTTGCGTACGATATTTACTCCTAATTGTCATAATGTAATAAAATTAGTGTAACTTATTAACTTTGGTGTATTTTTTGATACCAGGTTTAGGGTAACACTAAGATATGTGAAAGTTTGTGAATGTTTCTTTCACAAACTGTACAAAACACACTAAGATATGTGAAAGTTTGTGAATGTTTCTTTCACAAACTGTACAAAACACCGGTAATGGATTAATCACTACATAATGGAACACAAGTTACACCATATTATTATCATCTTGATAAATATGGCAGATCTATAATATTTTGGTGTTATATTCAATGGGAGTGAATTGTGAAAACTCGTTTATTAAAATTACACTCAAATATTTTTTAGTATGTAGTGCAAAACAAAACAGAAAAGCGGTCTCAATCGAAATTATCTGCTGGAGGAGAACATTAACTAAAACAGATAAGAAAGTTTCGACTTGAGAATATCAGGATTCTTTATCTGGATGAAATTTAGCATAACGAAGGATATACAGTTGGAAAGGCATGACAAAACCAAGTTCACAATAAGTATTTTCAGAAGGCTGATATACCGGATAAAAGTCATCTTCTGGTAAAAGAAATCGACTGATTATCACCCACATTGGAAGACTTGACGGTTTTGCTGAGGGACGTTTTATTAATGTTTGAGTCAGAGCATTCTGGCGATTGCCATGTGTCATGAACGGCGATTAGTTTAAAGAATATTTTGAGAAAATGTTAAACTCTCGGAAAAAGTTGAAAGAATACCAACTAATGCATGAGAAAAAGCAGATAAATTTGAGTGGCTTTGATGAAAAACATACCATTTGGTGGAAGTATGGTTTAAAAAGTACTATTGTTCTTTGTATGCTCAAATGAAGCTCGTGTCACGGAATGGTCCACAAGATGACACAGAAATTAAATGTAATTTTTTCACGACTGCCCTGTTATCAATACAAACTTAATCTTATTGAATTCGTTCGGGCTCAAATAAAGGGTTACGTTGCAAGAAAAAAACAAGATTCAAAATAAAAGACGTCAAAATGCTCTTTAAGAATACCTTTAAAAATGTCGATTCCAAAAAATGGCTCGAATATATTGAACATGTTGTAAAAGAAGAGGCCAATATGTGGAAATTAGACCATTTAGTTGAGGGAATTGTAGAACTTTTAATCCTAACATTCGACGGAGGTTCATCGTTTTTATCTGATGATAAAACATTATATCAATGTTATATCAATATCAATTATATATAACTAAATGAGCATAGTTATTGGTTTCAACAAATGTTTTGACCAAATAACCAAAAGAATAACATTGCAGGTGATAAAACAACCCGAATGCTCATATTTTGTTTGCGATTCAAAATAGGGTGGACCCGGTAAAGTATTATAAATCCGCCAATACGAGCTGTGAGAAATTATAACGAAATCACAAAATTTTGTTTGAGCACCCTGATAACATTTATTACTTTTTACTATCAAGGAACAGAGTATAACAGTAACGTGGGAAGATTTTAAACGTTTTATATTACATCTTGACCGTAACACATCTCAATAATTTCATTCATTTATATGGAATGAATCCTATTAAAGTGTGAAAATTTTACAGAATATCAGTAAATAAATAACAATCCAAAAATATAAAATATAAAAAGAACGTTACGGAACGTTTCTGTAGCACACAACCATATACAGCATAAGATACCTCAGGATACAAAATTAAAATTAAAACTTGCTACTACCTTATACAAACAATTAACAACAATAAACAAATATTCAATGATTGTTTAAAAAGACCATAAGGGACTCCAAAAATACTGATGTTTTTGTCACCACTAACTTTTCTTTCCAAGGGTGTATGTTTGCCATAATTTTTATGATGGAAGGGTATATGAAATAAATGGATGTGACTAAGATTTCTGTTCAAAACGTGAATATTGACAGATTCAAGTAATTCGGAACAAGTCACTAGTCCATTGATCACCTTGAATGCATATCATAGATCTGTGTGAATACATCTGGTTTGCAATAGTTTCAGCTCCATTTCTTGTAATATAAAAGTCATGGTACTGTATTTGAAGAACCAATTTGATGGAACAAAATCTCAAAAATTTATTTTGCATTCTTTCATGGTGCACATTGTTAATTGGAGACCAACTGATACATGTATATTTCAAGTTAGACACCACCAGAGTTAAATAAATCCTTTTTAATGCTTTAACGGAAAAAACTGAACAATGACGTAAAATAAGACTTAGTGTTTTGGATGATTTCACACTCATTTGATCAACATGGTTTACAAATCTAAGTTGTTCATCAAAAATCACCCCCAAATCTTTATAGACGATGTGTATTCTAAGTGCTGATCACATATGTTGTATGATATATCGAATTTCCTACCAAGTCTTGAGAAGGTAATAAGTGGCATTTATTTACATAAAGAAATAAAATGCATTGTTCTCAAAACATCATCCTATGTCATTCACAAAAATAATGAATAGAAGTGGTGAACAATGTGACCCGTGTGGCACTCCAGATATTACTAATATATCACTTGATTTGCATCCCCCAATTTTAACCTGTTGTGAACGACCAGCCAAAAAATCAACCAAACCAATTTTCCAAATGTTCTGTAAAACCGACATTTCTGATCTTCTTCAATATTAATTGTGATTTACTCTGTCAAATGTCTTGGAAAAGTCAGTTTATATGGCATCCATCTGACCTCTACCCTTCAAAATATTCAATATTTTTTGCTCGTAGATGAGGAGATTGAAAACAGTCGACTTATTTCGAGAAAAGCCATGTTGGTTATTGATCAATCTTTCTCTACATGAAAAGTTGAGTTCATCTAAAATTAAACTTAAGTAACTTTGGCTGTATGCAGCCAGTCATCTACTCCAATTCCAAGAGCATTAGACGTTTCGAAGATTTACCCTAAAACTTCGCTAATAATCAGGTTCGAAATGAAAAAAGCGAAAAGAAGTGAAGTAAGTGTTGAATCCTATCAACAAATTTTTCAAAATACAGAAATGAAATTAACATGATGAAAGTTCTTGTTTTCTATGTAATGAAACATATTATGTTAATGACACTTGCTTAGGTTTGTTCTTAAAGTATGGTCAGTTTAGTCCAGTAGTACATTTGTGGTTCAGCCCAGCACCACTGATGACACTTACGGAGGATCGAAATAGCGCTGCCTGGTGTTGAATTATAAAAGGAGTTTGCCTTTGCAACTGACCGCCTTGGGAGCCTCATTATTCTTAGATATAAAAAATTTGAGTTTTCTGACGA
Organism: Leptinotarsa texana; assembly: GCA_015342105.1. NCBI lineage: Eukaryota > Metazoa > Arthropoda > Insecta > Coleoptera > Chrysomelidae > Leptinotarsa > Leptinotarsa texana. The sequence goes on from WOGN01009071.1 coordinate 4,370, forward strand.
CCTATAGATGGCGTCTTTGTAAAGAGAAATGTCATCGTCCCCATTTGTATGACTTTAGTAAGCTCTCATAATTGTGGTGTACCCAAGAGCGATTTTGGGAAACAATCGGTTGCAAAAAAGACTCAAATACAGTCTTCAATAAAAGCCAGCCATATATTTTGTGTTGGTTGGAAGATTTGCTTGACATTTGGCTCGAGTAATCATATAAATAGGAAACTCAAACATAACTTAACACTCTGCAACGGAATTATCGATAAAACATCAAAAAATGACTTACTGAAAAGTAGAAAAAATGACAAGAGCAGAATATATGTATTACTTCAAAAGTGGACTATACACGTAGTGTCATCTGTTGAGTATCATCTTCCACTCTGTTGATGAAGATAGAGAATTTAATTTATTTTTCAGTTAAAAAATCCATCAACCATATATAGCACTTCATTGAATTGAAGCCAACAAATTTTGGGGCGATTGTATTTTCCAACTTAACGATCCAGTCGATTCGTTGGGTAAAAAAATAACTCAATATCAAAAGGTCGAAGACTGAAGCAGAAACCACTCTTTCTTTATTATCGAAGACATTTTTCAGCATTCGTACGGAGGCTCATTAAGTCTTGACCCGGTCGAAGCCACCGCATTTTTTTCTTCGGCAGGGCCATATCCGGTCATCAGCTATTTCGGAGTCCATGGGCATCGGCCATCGAAATGTTCTGGTTCAGATTCTCGATAATATAACAGGTTGGGCTGCCAATTAGGAGATGTCCCCGGGTTACAGACTTTTTATAACACCCTCCTTTCTTCTCTGACGCTGAAAGCACGATGGATGGTCAGAGGTGGAGAGGTTACTATATATCGATATTTCGAATCGGCGATTTTTGCAGCATTGTTATCAATATTATTTATTCATTCAGATATTCCGACAAAAAAATCATTCGAATACTTTCTGAAAAAGGCCATGTAATTTTTTATAAAAAATAAAAAAGAATTAGAAAATATTTCAGGTATGTTGAAAATAAAAATAAATCGTTTACCACATTTATCTCAATAGTTTTGATACCCTGAAAATGAGGATTGAAAGATTTTGCTTACCTGAACGTAACTATTGAACGATAACATAGTTTTAGAAACAATCAAAGATATCAACATGAATATGAAAAATAAATACCCACTTGAACATCTTCTGATAAGAATATTCCATAAGAGATCCAAACCAAAAATGATTATTAGTGGACACGTATTGATTCGATTTTTTCATGGTCGATCTTGGTTCTCCAACCGCTTATTGCATTTTTTTAACACGCTTTCATTAGCTTCACCTGTATGTATGTATGTTTGTTTGTTTGTAATTCCAGAATTATCGACATTATTGCTTAATCTATTCGCGGGCAGATGGCGCTGTACGTAACCTCCTTGATTTATTTCGAACTCACTTCACATCTGTTTAAAAAATATGTTTATATCTGTTTTTTCGGATTTTTTCATTTGAAAAAAGTTTATAACACGCTTTTATTAGCTTCACCTCTATGTATGTATGTTGTTTGATTGTTTTTCAGTAGTTGAAAGGATTAATGACATTATTACTTGATCTATTCGCGGGCAAATGGCGCTGTACGTAACCTCCTTGATATATAGGCATTATTGCTTGATCTATTCGCGGGCAGATGGCGCTATGCGTAACCTCCTTGATATAATCCGAACTCACCTTATATGTATTTCTTCATTTGAAAAAAGTATTTTAACACGCTTGTTTTTTTGATCGTCAGTTTGTTTGTCTCTAACTCTCCTTTTCATTTCATATTTATTCCCGTTTGAATGCTCGGGATCTGTTATTTGACAGAATTATCGACATTATTGCTTGATCTATTCAAGGGCAGATGGCGCTGTACGTAACCTCCTTGATATAATTCCGAACTCACTTTACATGTATTTCTTCACTTGAGAAAAGTATTTTTTTCATTAAGACGCGCGCCTGCTGCCTTGGACTTGGTAGCTGATTTTCAGTCTCCCTCTCCGGAGTCGGAAAATATCAATGGTCATTTTTCTAAACAATATATGGCTGATTGATCCCAAAGTTTAGATGAAATAAATATAGCTCAAAAAGACTACAAAACACACTTTTATAGCATACGAAACTAAAAAATGAAAAATAATAGTTTAAAAAACTGAAAAACACGATTTTGAAGAACATCGAACAAAAAAGTTAAAAATATTTTGTTCAAATAAGCTTAAAACAATCAACGGAAAATACTAGTATTCTTGTGAAAAAAGCGTGGGTGCCTTATGCCCTATTTTTGTACATCAAGCGTCCGTCGCTTTTTTCACAATAATACTAGTATTTTTCGTTCGTTATTGCTAGTTCTGCTTTCTTGTTCATCAACGGTTTAACCAGAAAATGACTCAAATCAAAAAGTTTCAACTGAAATTTTCAAACCATAAGACGTCAAACGTGGCACTGTGACGTCATCTATGGAAATATTATCAAACAACTTAATATAGTTTTAGGAATAACATGAAGAATTGAAGTTTTTCACCAATTCATGTAATGTTTTTATTATTCTAGAATGCCTATTTACATTTCATCCATTTGGAAAAACTCAAGAGGAAGTGATACTTTTCAAAGTTCTAGATTGAAGTATACCTCGAAATTTTCGAAATAAAGGAAAAAAAATTGTATTCAAGAAAATAAATGAAAACGAGAATTGGTAATTTTTTTAAGCATCCTTTGAAGTCTAAACAAACTTAGTTTTTTATTTCCCTCTTTATCAAGTTTAAAAATATTTCATATATAACTTCATTTTGGATAGGAATAGTTACTTGTGTTATACCTTAAGAAATCCTTGAATTATACTCATTCTTGGTTGAACGGAATTAGGTTTCCAATATTTTTATCGTTAGGAATATTGGCTCAATATCTTCGTCCCGAATATCAGATTTCGATATTACCATGTATGGTCGAAAAAAAGGCATAATATTTTGTTGATGTGATTGGACAAAATTCTTCATTTAAAGGCAGTAACAGTTTTTATTGGTGTTTGTTCGTTTAGCATATTTTATTTCTTGTTATCTGCTCACTCAACCTTTTCTCAATATACAGAATTCGATGTCCCAGTAAGTGACTGACATTTTACGGATCAAAAATATTATTCGTTTTTAAAAAACTAATGCAATATGAAGTGGCAGGGAAAACCTACATCCAGGCACCTTGATAATAAACTAAATAATTTTCTAAACGTCACGTCAGCAATAAACAAGTAGATTTATCTATGAATTTTTACTGAACACATCCCAGACTTGTTCCCAAACGAATATTACTACTATTATTTCTACTATTGTTTTGAAGTTTCTCAATATTCTTCCCCACCAGGACAAAAATACTGTTTCGCATTTCGTTAACCAAGCAAGCATCATCTAGAGGTGACTAAAACTAATTCTAATGGCAATGTTTCCCTATGTATCTAGTTACATCATTACCTCACATAAGGGTTTTCAAATGAATTCTTAGTACCTAATTTGTTTTATTTACTGATTTGTAACTTATCTTTACATGATTTCTACATGTAATTATGTAAGAGTGCGAACAGAAGATTGTTAGAAATGGGACCTTCATAGAGCCCATTCCACATTTTTCAATTTCTGAACTTTCGAAAGCATCTGGAAACTTATAGTCATATACATTCCTCACTTATTGTGTTGTCTACACTGGGTCTATGAAACCGATTATGTGAAACATTTTCCCTATAGCGAGCTAGTAGAGTTCACTTCGATTGATCAACATCCTTTTCATCGCAAATCTCACAGCTTTTTTTAAAGACAAAACACAAGCATTACATTTGGAAAAACGTTCTCAGGAAGTTTATTCGACATAAACACATCTCTCCAAATGGAAAAGTTCTTCAGCAGTGAAGTTCCAGGTGTACTAAGTTGAATCTCAAAACGATGAATAACCACAGTCCGTCGCGTATTTCTGATATGTGGAATCAAATGTGCCAAGTCCTTTGAACACTTTCCGTGAGAGTATCAACAGGAGAAAGACAAATCTACAACCTTTCTTCGATGTTCCAGACTATCAAAGTTGCAAGTGATGTTCTCGTCTCCAATCAGGCGGCCGGCTCTTATCTGGATGGAATTTAGCAAGTTCAGGGTATTTTTAGAGGCAGAGCTCCATTCATGAGAACGATACTCCAAAGAAGGTCTGATATGATTTTTAAAAGGCATCAAAAGTTGCTGAGGTGTGTACAGTTTTTTTTTGTTCGAAACAGTATTCCAAGCTTTTGAGAAGCAGCCTTTGCAATTCCAGTGACATGATTGTGCCTATATAGATATATTGGTGTCCATTTTAATCCACGAGAAACCTATCGAAGCAGAAAGCGGAATTATCTGTCCTGACATTATTGTGTCTGGTTTGGGCACATTTATTTTTTTAGAGAAAACCGATGACTGAGTTTTTGTGGTATTGAATTGAACCTGGTTACTTTCACCCCAATTCGAAATCACTTCTAGATCCTCATTAAGATATGCAACCTCCTGCTGCCGGTGAAAATGGGCGTCCGCAACCATATCTTGGAATCGAAATGAGTAACAAGATAAGTGTGCTGTCGTAAGCAACACTGATGTTTACCAGCGGTGATGGTAATAGTATACGGGATATATTCATGGAAGGCTACTTGCAGGGATCGTTCTTTAAGGAAGCTGGAGAGCCATACACAAAAATGATCTGACAAACCCTCATGCCACACACGGTCAAAGACCTTAGAAATATCAAGCGAAACAGCTCTTGACTCTTAATGTTTCTCGAATGCGATATTCCAAATATTCATAACATACGATAGAAGGTCGCATGTTGATTTTTGTTTCAGAAAGCTCTATTGACGATCGCCCAAGATGTGAAGCCTTCCAAATATTTAATGATATGGTAGTTTATGACTTTCTCCATGATTTTTTATATCACTGATAGCAAACCGACTGGTCCATAGTTGTTTAGAAGATTTTTCTTGCCCTTTTTGGAAATCTTACAACAAGAAGGAAAAACCCCTTTTATTAAAAAAATTGAACCCATTCTTTGATGTATTTCAGTTCGTACGAAAGAACTATAAATTTCAAGCCTTCTTCTTTCTGAAAAGTCGAGGATTTACAAAGACACTAATTCGATGAATTATTTGATAAATTATCCTGCAGAAATTATAATCGTTTGTACATAAAGAATTCAAAAAAATCCTCGAATTATCTTATTTCGCGTTAGAAAAATAAAATTCAAGCTGTAGGCGTTTCGTGAAACTAATGCTTTGCTGTTGCACTTGTATTTCGTTATTGCCGATAATTGAAGTATACACATATTTATACAAAATAATATCAATCAGTTCGTAGTTAACATTCAGTTCCATCGCTATCCTGCACTTTTGAACCGACCTCCTTCCCTCGGGATACGCTCATGATAACGATACTTTGCTTACCTTTTACCTCACAGGAAGATCAAGAGATTTTGCCTTCACCGCTTCAGCTTACGGTCAGGTGAATCTTATGGGGTGTCCAAGATATTTATCACTAGTGATATTTTTACTCTCTCTAAAATTATACTTGATATATATTTTAATTAGAAGTAGCGGCTTGGAATGGTTTCAACCTCTTTAATGAAGTAAAGGTTGAAGAAAAATAAAAAAATGGTTTTGGAAATAATTGACCTTTCATGTGAGTCTACAGAAGTGAAGTTGTTCTCAAAATTTGTTTGCCATCTTAGGTATGAACCTTACCGTAGACATTCAATGAAAACTACTCATAATTCCTGATTTGAAAAATTAATGGACTGACCCGTTACTTGATGAAAATTATTAACACTATACATGATAATAATTTTTCACAAACATTTTAATTTCTTGATGCATTTGGCTATCACAGTAACTTCATCGGTAGCGAGCGTCTTGATTTTGAAATGGAGTCTTGAATTTGAAACTAATTCTCCATGAGAAGAACTGATTGTCTGTAAAAAAGTTATATAATTAATCAAATAATAAGAATTTAATTTTTTAAAGGGTATTGTATTAAAGAAAATCGAGACACACTAAAAAAATTGTGATAGCAGATACTTCGTCTCAGATTAGTGACGTTTTTAATATTTATTAAATATTCATTTTGAGAGTTTCACATATCTATTCGTAATATATATAGTTGTTTTAAACATTTTAGTATCAAACACCCTGAAAAATTAAAACGAAGTACCTGTAGATTCTAATAATGTATCGAGCAATTCCATCATATAGATTTTCTTTCGTTCATTAAAGATGTTACTGTTGGATTAAGAACCAATCGAATATTTATCCTTAATGCTATATACCAGGGGTCTCCAAACTTTGAAGCTTTCGGGCCATGATGATTTTTTCACTTTGTTCCAAGGGCCAATTTCTGCCCTTAACTATATTTCTAGACTAGGATAGTCGTAAAGTGCGTGACCTAAGCAAACTTACGCTTTTTTTGCATTTCAACTATTATTGTGTATTATGACATTTAACGACATCTAGTAGCGAGTAGTGGTACTATGTACTATCTTTTTCAGCTACCCGCTAGGTGGCATTAGGCGTAATTAAATATTTGGAATTACCGCGTTGGTTCGAGAAAGTTCT
>WOGN01009072.1:0-10982 GCA_015342105.1 Leptinotarsa texana
CTACATACATTTCACGTCTATGTGTTATGGTAGAAGAATAATGTTGATATATAATTTCGTCTTATTTGCAGGTCGCAAATGAAACACCAACTAAAATACGGATAAAAATGAGATTAAGAAAACGTTACTACCAAAATCCACAAAGCAAATGAAAAATTTTATTAATGCACAAGAGCAAATTCGAAGTTCTGAACTGTCCCTACTCAAATGTACGAACTAATAATTACTGTTCTGGAATAGTTCCGAATCGGTTTGGAGAAAACCAAAACACTTTGTGAACGATACTAGAACGATTCTAACTGAACCAAAACACATTCTAATAACTGCCCATGATCGAACTGTACAGAATTGTGAACCAAAACAAACCTTATATTACTCAAATATTTTTCTTTTATTATTTGTTGCAGGTATTCGAACGAAGATCGTGATTTAGAGGAACAAATGCTTGCTAAGGGATTAAGGTTGACGCCTATTAAGAAAAGTCATGAAAAGTAATGTATCTAGTATTTAATAAGTTTTGTTACAGACTTTTCTGAATTTTTAATCGAATTGGCAATGACAGCAGTTTTCTACTGTTCAAAAATATATTCATTTACATTTTTCAAGTAAACATGGTCGAGTTTGGAAAATGAATAAATATATGAAAATTATTTATTCGCTGACTGTTGTCATGGTTTGATTCAAGGTGAAAGTATTCTTTGCTAGTTTATTTTTATACTTGTGAACCTAAGATTTGAAAGTGATATATTAGCTATTTTAGTATATTATATATTTAGGTATTACTCAATAATATTGAAGAACCTTCATAATCTGTCAAAATATTACAATTTGAAAAGTTTTCATTCGTAATATATAAATAATATTCGTGTTAATTTTTTGTTAATGAAAATCATAATTCTAGATTTTTAATATTTATTCAACTATTTATATACAGTATTCAGTTTCTTTGATAATGAAGGTTCTATTTAAGTGAAATAAATTGATTTAGAAGAAACATATTTCCAGATTCAATTATATTTTGAATACATTTTTCAAAATCATCGACATTTACAATATTTCTGGAATCTTATTGCATAATGATATTCCTAAATAATACTTGTTAACTCAGATTAGGAATACAAAAATTTTCCAGATATTTTATAATTTTTCCGCATATACAAGTTCATTAATATATTGAATATGTAAATTTTTCTCCATTTTCAAATAGCAGTATTCAGATCTATCATTATTGTGGCATAATACCAGATGTATGACTGAACGATTTTTTTTTGAAAAAAATAGAAAACTCAAATAAGTTGAGTGAGTTTTGCATGTTTTACATTATTGTACCAAGATATTTTTATATACAAAATAATGGTGTTAAAATCAGCATGATATAGTTATCATTTGAACACAGCTAAATTTATCATTAAGTGGTATATATTTTTAAATTCATTTACCACAGATTCCACACTCTAGATGGTTTTCATCAGATTTAATAACAATATTTATTAACCCAATTTATTATGCCAAGCTCTAAAATAAATGCATGTTTTTTATTTGAATTAATTCTAAAGGCAGTTGGATTCCTCATTGTCAGAAGCTAAATTTGAAATTGTGTCCAAAACAAGCACTGTTCCAGAACTGCAAGATTCTTTACGAATCACCGGCCAAGTTGTCATCTTCACTACCGTACTCCATTTCCTGAAGACGCCAACTCGACTGGTGAAACGCGCGTTTAGAAAAGAGTTGCAGTTCTGGTGTTTGGGATAAGTGCTTGTTTTAGATTTATTCAATGCCAGAGGTTCCAGTTTTGGCTGTTATTAAAACCGTGTCCTATTTAGTGTTATGTAATAATCAGATAACCCATCCAAAAATATCTTCACGTAACTCAAACATGAATAGTACTGTGCAATTGAATTTCAACCAAGTGCAAGGCTTAACAAAATAAATCATAACTAGTCTCTCAATGTAATATTTATTTTAGATAATTTAGTTAGTAATTGAACAAATTTATTGTGATTATTGAAAGCATTTTTCACTGAGGAATTGTAAAGAATTGTACAGATTATATACTTTTGTGAATGCATTTCAGGTGTGTGAATAAAAGGCTTTTTATACCTCATTTGAGAACTTTTCATTTATTTATAGTATATCATTCAATTAAAAATTTGCTCATTACTCGTGGGAATTAATTTGTCAAACCAAGCGAGCGACATAAATCATTCGATAGGGTAGATTACTAGACTCTTTGTATGATTTGTGACAGGAATATTTTAAAAGGAGATTAATTAATGAATGAGAGTAAATAATAATTTGTATATTATCTCCCACCCAAAATCTGAAATTCTTATTTCTATTCAAACATTGGTGAAATATAATCAACAACCATTAAATATAATTTGAGGTGGTTTAGTTTGGCTTTCTACTGCTAGATGGCGCAAAAATCAAATTAGTTTCTTTGTATGAAGACAAAGAATATAAAGCCTAATATAGGCTATCTTCAGTTCACTTCAGTGAAGAGAAGCCTACTAGTTCAGCCTTTGTATATGGACTCTATATACAAAGATAAATACACGTACATTACCCTACTAGGTTAGTCTATATACAAAGGTTCAGCCATTAGGTGACAGGACAATTTGAATTGTTTAGCCGTCAACCACTAGATGGTGGTAATATAATTAGTGCGTTATTGGGAACTTCATCCTCCAGAAACTAATCCATGGGGTAAAACTAAAAACAAAGTTGTCGGCTGTCATATTTTTTTGTGGTTTCTTGTGCATCCCGTGAGTGAAAGTAATTTACCTATACATCAGTTTTTCGTGTCTATAATAAAGCACTGAAAACATTTACATTCAGAAATAAATAACTCAAAACACTTTCAACATTAAGCTGTTAGAATAGCGCAGTCATCGGTATAATTTTACCCTATCTGAAGAACATCGTAAATCTCTTCTAATAAAGATAGTGCGTTTATTGTAGACCGGAAAGACTGAAGTATAGGTAAAATGAATTAATGACTCATGGAAAGCACAAGAAATCACAACAATATATGAAAAGAGCTGACGGAACTATTTAGTTTCAATATGTCAGGTAGATGTCGCATCTGGCGATGAACCTCCCAATTTAGTTTTTGTCCGAAATTCAGACAATGAATTGGACCCCGTTATGCAATAAGGAACCAACTGACAAGAACATACATTTGGAGTAAAATTAGAAAGTAGTCTGGTGATTATTGAAAATAATATTGTATTCCAAAGAGGATATTTAAAATTGTTCGATTGTTTTTTATATTGAATTATAACCTTCGGAAACATACTCTAAACAAATTGAATACAAACTTCAAGAAGAACTTTAAAAAATCACTTGGTCTTTTTTGAGAAAATGAATTATACAAATTCATTCATCTTCCACTTGAAAATCCAAGTTTGTATTGTAATCTTCTACGTCTTCCTCGATTGTTTTATCGCCTATAAGGTTGAGATAAAACGGATGGTCCGCAGAAGGCATCAAATGCTAATAGCTATTGATGTCTTGAAGTTTCGCTTCTGCTACTGGTTTACCATTGGACCATAGCGGAGTCAGATGTCTAGAAAATAATTTTCCTGGTTGCCTTCCTTTTCCCTTTTTGATATTGACCTCTGTATACCCATCGCCGTCATCGTATTTCGTTTTTGTAAATATACTGTAGGGTTTTTCTTTCAAATGTTTATTTCTTTCATTTTCAGCCAGTTAATCTTTTACAGCTTATTTTTCTGTTTGTTACTTGCTTTTCCAGTATTTCCGTGCTTACAAAGTCTTCTCTTCATAGGAATTACTTTGTATTTTTGGCAGGTTTCCATTACCCCTACGTAGTCTTGGGAAGAGAATAATTGGGGCAGTTTCTTGAGGGCACATTCTTCGTCGCCAAAATCGCTATCGTTTGGCAAGAAACTATACCCCCAAACTAAAAAACGCAATCTGATGGTTTCTAAATGTGTGGAACGTTCGAGTATGCATTTCAGCATTAGAACCATGTATATGTTACAGTTTTGGCCGCCGCATGAATTATTCCACAATATAAGATTTTTTTCAGTTTTCGCAAAATTGTTCCCATTGTAAAGCATCAAACAAGAACCAACTTCTTGTGACCCTCGACCTGCCTGTCCTTCCAGCCACAAGTTGAAAACTGACTTTGGTACATTGACATTTCGTTGTGACCTCCAGATATACCTCGTCGATCAAGTGTTACTAATGTTCTTACTTTACGCAGTGCAGTAATAACAGGCTTGGTAGAAATCCCCAACGTTTCGACGAACATTTCTCTACAGATTACGACTTTATTCGTCGAATATACTCTAGAAAATTGTCGTTTCTCTGGATTTCTTGCCGCTGTATTTTTCCTCATTGCTTTAGCTTCTTTTACTTATGCATATAAGAATGAAGTCTGAATATTATAGGTCCCTAAATGCCAATAGTTTTCATAAAACTCTCTTCTTTCTTCAATAGAAATTCTCTCATGACACTTAATCACACATTGAACAAAACCAGTCAACAAACTCTTTCGGTTCTACTAATTTTCCTTCAGCTGAATAATATTGCTGATTACTGTTTTTACGTATCTTCCTCTGGTTTCTATTTTGTTGTTCGTATTTCCTTTTCCTTCTTTTTTTAGGATGTCCTTGATGATTAAGGGTGATGTTATTATCATAATTTTCTGTCATTACTGATGAGCGTATGATATTGTTCTGTGGCATATTAAATCAGCATCCGATGATGCATCACTTGAATGAGGCTCAAAATCTCTGTCCTTCACAGAATCATCAGAATCTTCAAACTCTTGTGAACAATTTCCTTCAATATTACTATTCATACGTTAAATAGTAGTGGGGCTTTCCTGTTTATAATCTGTTTTATTTTTCACATCAGTAACAGGTTCAGAATTTGTGTCTATGAAAAAATTCTCAACATCTTCAAATTCCTGGAAATCGTGATTTTCGAAATGTTCACTTGAACTTTCAATACTTTTACTTTTCTGAAAAGATTCTGCCGTTTCTACACTAGGACATTTTTCGATAGGCTTTTTTCCAGTAGTTTCAGTTGTAGTCTTAATATGAGTAGTAATATACTCATTATTGTCATTCGTTACGTATTGTTCCGAGATCTATAAGAACAGAAATTTTCAATAAGGAACCAACTGTGTCACACAAAAATAGACTTAATAGTAGGTATGTGATAACGGAACTCGAGAATAATATTAAATAACATGCTCCTCTCGTTTTCTTCACAGGTTAACAATAAAAGGCTCGGAAATAGGCCAAGTTGTAGCAAACTTTCTTAAATTTGAGGTTAGAATAATATAAAATTATATAAACATTGTTTTAGTATGTATTACCGTAAGTGTATCATCCTCTGGCGAAATAGCTAATGCTTTTTCTATCTATACCATGAATCTTGTTCTTTGGGAGTACATTTTAATTGAAAAACGAATATTTTCCGTCACTAGTTGTCAACCAACAACAAAATGATTTCGATGAAGTCTGACAATTGTATTTATGCAAAAAAGTTCCAAGCAACGTTGGATCCTTTTCGATACAATAGTTCTGTTCAATATTCTGCAATAAGGCACCAAGTTTACCTGGTTCTGTATTGAAAAATGTGATAAGGACTTCTTACAATTTTCAGTTGGTTCAGACTATAGAACTATAAGTGCCGATACACTCCTAACAGTTGGTTCTCTATTGCAAAACCTTAAGAACGATATTTGAGTTCTAAAACACGGCATATCTCATTTTACCTGAAAATGTCAGTTGGTTCCTTACTGCATAAAGGGGTCCAATTAGTGCCAACTCAAAATTTGTTACTTGGTTCATCACTAGATGGCAACACAATAGTTGTTTATCGTTTGAAGATGGCACTTTTAGCAGACAGCCCATGATGTCACTGAACATTTTAGTACTTTCTCAAATTTATTTCATCAGTTTTGTTGATTGGTACATTAAAAATAAAAGTATTATATATAAATACATTGTCATTTATTCATGATTCTACAATTTGATTTGTATATTACAAAATATCAGAAAAAACCCAATAAAATTATAAAGCTGCCTTGGATGGCAATGAAAATTTGAAAGGACAAGAGATTGAGCAAAACAAGTTTTCAAGTTCAAATGAGTAGTTTTGGAAAAAAGAAATTGGTCCCAACAAAATAGTTTACCGGACTGGAGAAAAGCATGTAAAAAACTTTGATTTACGTTTGTACTACAATTACTGTATAAAAAGAGGTCATTCACAGTGTTCCCATAATATGCTGAACTTTAAATAAGGAACATAAAAAATGCACAAAAACTAAAGAACTCAGCATTTTTTCGACAAAATAGTGACATTGGCATGTAAATTCAATCTAAACAGAGACAGTGATAGGATTGATATATCATTGGACATTATTCCTACTAGTAATGAGGAAGGAAAACTGTGAAGAACTCTTCATGAAAGACGATAAAACACGTTAAAAAAATCTTGATTAAAGATTCTGTAAAATATAATATAAAAGAATAAAACGAAACATAAGAAAACAATAATTAACATAATTCAATAAATTATAACAGATTTTATCTTACAATGATCACATATTTTCATTTAAAATATAAATTCTAAAATTACAAAATATTTTGTGATTATCACAAAGTTAGTATAAAAAATTCAAAGGAAATAAAAATACTAAAATTGACAGAAAAATAAATTATACTTAACCTAGTGTAAAACTATTCTTCTGAAAAGCTGTTGGAGATCAGCCAGTCATTGGAGTCATCCAAAAAAGGAACTTAAAAAACTTGTAAACAGGAATATTGATGTTTGAATACAAGTAGGTAAGTTTGAAATATTTTAAAATCATACGTCATATCGAACTTTCTTTAATATTTACAAGGTATTACTACATACCACACTAACACGAGTACATTTTATAATACATAATACAGATAATTTCTAAAAGGAATTTGTGTGAAGTTCAGCCTGTCCCAGAAGAAAGGCAAGGAAAGTAACCAAATTCTATGTTTACTTTCATGTACAAGAAAATATTTCAAAATAGGCCGTTCTGCTTATAAAAATATAAAATTCAACTATTGAATAAATGTTTTCGATACAGAGTTACAAAAAACTTCTTAGAACATTTCATTTCATAAACTAATTTGGAACAAGCTGTACAACGACTAATATCAACTGTATTCTCAAATGTACCTGGCACTCTTCATATCAAATATCTATGAAATTATGGCTTGACTCAGCTTCTCAGAACCTAAATACCGAGTCGGAATTAAAAGAAAATTCCCTGTTAATACATCGATTTTCAAACATCTACTTTCTCTTGTTTGCCTTCTCAGCCTTTTTCTGCAATTTTTCCTTTTCTTTTCTATCTCTTTCCATCTGCTTCCTTTCTTTCTCTGCTTGTAGTTTGAGATCTTTAATTTTTCTTTTGAGACGATTCTTATCGTCGCTAGTGATTCCTAATATTTTGAAATCCGCCGATGTCAGCAGCAGCAGTGCGCTTCCATTCACTTGTAACTCCGCAAATTTGCTAACATGCTGCTCCATTCCGATGGCGAGGAGCCACTGGCAGACCTGAAAGGAAGAAGAAATTGAAACATGATGTGTTCTTCAACCCCAAATGTTTATCGTTTCTCTATTTAGAATAAGAAAGGAGTAGGGATGACTTGCGTATATCATTGATATAAAATACTGACACTCTTCCCTGCTTATTTTGTTTATATACTATTAAAAAAAATAATTTCTGGGAAATTTAACTTGCACATCAAGTAAAACCTAAAAAACATTCTTTGCTTGTTATTGGTAAGTCACCTTGAACAAAATTAATAATGTAATCGATCAGGCGACTTCCTCAATATTTTTGGTTGATTATTTATGATAAATGATGTGCGCATCGGTGTTGAGGTGCTAGCTTCACATTCCTCAGTACTATTTCGCCCATCATGATCATAATGAATTATATTATCTTCAACACCTACCGGCAAATCATTTTTGCGAACATTTTCTGTCAAAACTTGTTTATTTTAAAAAGTCATTTGATTATTGGCGGAATCATAAACACTATACTCAATATTTGAGATATCACAATGTACCAATTGGTTCTGATGTCGTTTCCACGTCAAGTTAGTTCCATAAACTTTCACTAGATAGACATTTTTTCCCACAATTTTCAGAATATGACCAACTGACCATGTTGGTTTCATAAGGTTACGATAATCTTTAGCATAAACACATTGACCCACTGTGAATTTCTCGTCCCTACCTACTCTAAAATATTTTGAATTCTTCTTCTGTGATTTTTGCATGCTATTTATCATAGTAGAAATCTCTTTAGGTTTCTCAATATTTTCTGGTTTGAGTAAATCAAATCTAGATCTAATCTGTCTACCTAAAAACAAACGAGAGGGCGATTCACCTATGGATTAATGTAATTAAAAACCTATTCAGAGAATGATTAAAGTCTATATGATTTTCCCATGCATTCATTTCTTTGATGGGAAAATTTTTCATAGTTTTAACATTGTTTTCTGCAGCGCCAATTGATGCTGCATGGTATGCAGGTGATGTCACATGTTTGATACCATTTTCACTTTAGTTTTTTCTTTATTCTATATTCAACATGAATTTCTACAAAATTAACAAGTCATCAATCGAACAAGACAGCACAGTTGAACCTAAATAAATCAAACAAATTATTGTTCAAACAAACTTCAACAATTAAAGGTTTGGATACATTCGATTTCAAAGGGTACATAATTTATATTTTTATTCCTACAATGTGAAGTGTTGTGGGTTTTAGTACTTTACGACTAATTGTATGGTGTATGGAGTTAGCTAAACGAGATAGACTAAGCCATTTATTTTATTGACCACCAAGCAGGGATTTTTCGCAAATTGGAATATTTGGAGGTACAAACATCATATATGTTCTCGCACCAAATGCCACTGAAATACATTGGACTCTTGCCATTTCACATTTTAGGAGCTACGCCCATTTCTCCGTCCCATTTGTGTCATTTGGCACTAAACACTTTCTCCTGAAGCACAATTATTTCCTATTCATTATCTGTGCAGGAAACACACTGCATATTTCAAGAACGGATCCAATATATGCTTTTGAGGGCTGATATATTATGGTTATGAAAATTGGCTAGGGTTGACCTGCAGCTGGAAGACAAAAACAGGGTGTAAATAAAGTTTTACTGGCTGGTCAATCGAACCTGACACAAGGGATGATATATGGGTCAATACCAAATAAGCACTGCAAACTGGAAATGATGTCTCTTACCCTCGTTTGCTCATAACCAGTTTATTTTTAGAAAACGGCGATTCACTAGTTCCTTCGTTCATGGCTGAATTGTGAACTAATTATGTTTCTGAAGTTATACAAAGTTAGTCGGAGTTTGTAAACAGAAATGCTAAGGTTTACATAGGGCACATTGAAATTTGCTACTCGAAAGTTTCATTATTGGTAACTTCAGAAAATAGAGTTTTCTGAAAGGCACTCTGAGAAATAGTCCCACGGTTGAGATAATCCTAATAAAGTAGGAAAACTTTACTAGAGTGAGAGATGAACTTTAGGGAATGCGATTGCGAAATTAGTTGATGTTCCAATTTATTTAAGTGACTTGTGATTCAATAAAGGGAGTGAGTAGACAGAAAAACGGAAGGAACAAGAAAATTGGTGGATTTTGTGAGGTAGATTTACGATTAGTTTCTAAAGAGCTCGGTCTACTTCACGTATGGATGTTGATTATCTTAAACGATTAGAGATAGATAGTGAAGAAAATAGAAAACAAATTAGTGATGAATGTTTTCAGTTAGTTGATTACGGATATCTTCAATGCTAGTTCTGCTATTGAAAAATTAGGTGAGGTACAAAAAATACTAGAGATAGAATTCACAAAAAGCAACAAACGTAGTACACTGTTCTGCAACTGTAGAAATAAGCAAATACATGAGCTACATTGAAAAATATTGAAGATCACGTTAGAGGTAAACAAAAACTCGACTTTTCTGTGGTACGTACTTGTGAAATTTGTATAAAAGTATTCCATAATGCGTGTTTCAGTATTTAATAGCTTATTTAAGCATATCTGATATTAAACCACATAGTGTTTCTAAGTGTAAATAAACTGATTATAGCTCTCCTATAACAAGAAATTTTTGTGGTATAGCAATCCGTCTGTTTCCAAAACTGTCTCGCAACATTATTTTTACGCCACTGGAATTATGACGAGCCCCCTGATCAAGATCACCGAAAAAAAACTTCCAACACCTCTTGCTAATAAATTAATGTAACGAGGTCCTTTCAAAGAACTGTGATAGAAAAATGGACCGATAATTCTGCCTCTAAATAGACCATACCAAACATTAATACTAAATCGTCTTTGCGGATTGTGGGAGACATGTCTACCCCATTAATGAAAATTCTTTCTATTATACATCCCTCCATACGTCTATAGAAGTTTGGATTTTGTCTGCATTTATTCATAAACCACCGACAAAACCCCAATCGTCTCTCAGGGTCACCAGGTTCTAGTGTTTGCCCTGGTATCAACTTATAAGGATAAATCTTATGTTCCTTCAGAATTCGTTGAATAACTTACGGTGGAATAGCTATTTCTCTAAATAAATCTGATGGAATTATTTGGATTTACCTCAAAGTAGGCTGAAACATCAATTCCTGTACCTTCAGTTTTTCTCTTTTCAAAAACTTTTTCATGGGTCCTGAATCGGCGATGAAGCACAGCAAAAAAACGCCGATTAGGTAATTCACGATCGGGGAACGAATTGCTGTAGAGTTGGAGTGCTCTGACATTATGGCAAACCAAGTAGGATTCTTACATATCACATTCTTCTTGATGGGAAAACGGCATTTCAAAAAATATTATTTCTTGTGATGCACTGTTTGGAACCTTTGGTGTAGTAATGAATATTACTGGAGTTTTTTCCCAACACCAAATCGTTATTTTTAC
>WOGN01009073.1:0-10312 GCA_015342105.1 Leptinotarsa texana
TTATGACACTTCATGATTTATTACTCTACACTCTTTTGAAATAGACTATAGGTGCCAATACTCTATTATTACTTCATTAATGTAATTGGAGAATTATTATATTATAATATTATATAAAATCTACAAGTTATCCACTCCTTGATATTATCTAATAAATAAAAGATGACGATGTATTATAAATGTTCTGTGATTCCATGATTTATGTAATATAGCAGATGTCTCTGCTATGTTACATTAACTTTTTGTTCAATTAAGTTGAAATTTTTATTTTTTTTCTTACTTCCATGCAGTATGAAATGTAACATCTGGCCATTCTTTCGCCGAAAAAGATAACATCATGTCATTTATTTTTATTTTCAAAGAAATCAGTCCGTAACAATTATGTATTTCAAGAAATGTACCAGTAGAAATATTATTTTTATTGATTTAGTTTTTTCATACATTTGTTTACTCTAAGAGTCGAGTTGAAAAACAGCTTCAGCTGACACTTTGCCCATTCTTCATAAGGTAATACTCAAAATACAAATTAGATATCCTTTATCTCTCGTGATGAGTAAAGTCGATAATTATTATTATTATAATTGTTATATGCCCTACAAATATTTTTTCAAAGTGAACTATAACATAATCAATGCTGATTTTCGAAGAAATGGAATATCTAAGTATCATGAAATACAATAGGTATACTCACCAACAATTAGGAGGAAAAAATATATATTCGAGACGGTCCTGTGCGAAATGTATACCAAGGAGCTGCCCGCATATGCTTTTCTGCGCTCACCAGCTTGGAAATTCAGTCTGAAAAACTCGTTATTGTCGTTTGGTCCGATAATAAAGGGAGTTTTATCGGGACGGAAACGCATATCAATGGTGGAATATTGAAATTCTGTTTGTTTTTCCTGGAATTTGATTCGTTACGAACATGATGTTTAATGACACCGAAGTAAGGATTTATCTCGATAAGAATGCCATTTTAGGAGAACGACGTCACCCTTCCAGGATTCGTGTATATTCATAAGAAACTTTTGATTGATAGTGTGTGGAAAAATGATGTCATGAGACTCCATGATATTGGTATGACAGTGTGCATACAATTTCCATTTTAGGTAAGGGTGTATAAAGCAGCTGTTCAATTCACTACTGAAATCACACTCTGAAACAATCGATAATTTCACTGAAAATTCATTGTAACACTTTGATTTCTATTGGAGCAAGCGGCATGTTAGATCAGATCTAGGTAAAATATTCAACAATTTCATGATCACTATCCGCATTATGGAAGAGAAAGAACTTTCAGTACTTTCAGTGATCAGTATAAGTATTTGTACACTGTGTGGCATTTGTTAAGACAAAATGACGAAACCGGTTGATTTCTATTTTAAACAAACCACGACCATTTCCAATATCATTTCATTTTCAATTACCAGTAAAATGCAACAAAATTAACAGTTATGTCAACAAACTGCGACCCCAAAGGTCAATTCCCAATAGCCACATGCGCCACAACGAATATCATGTGAGCGAGGCGTGGCTCATTTGGTCTCCATAGGTTGTGCTCTTTTGGTTCAAAACACCCTCTATGCTAAGGGGTCACCTGTTGAGGCTGTTTTGACACTTATCCCTCCTGGTCATTGATGACAATTGACACCGTTGCTCAAGAACTTACGTCATTCCATTGTCTTCTCTCTCACACCCCCAGGGTCCTTCACTGAGGCCCTTTTGACACTTCTCTTCCAGTCATTGACGGTCTACAAGAACTAACGGGGGTGCACAAGAACTTACGTTATTACATTGTTCTCGGGGATACATTGAAGCCTTTTTGGCAACCCTTCGCGTACCTACGTCACATCTACTGCTAAAGGTTGAGAGAACTCGATGGAATGTATCTAGAGCCGCATTAGTATAACTACTATCGTTCTAACATAAAATCAACTGTCATACCTCCTTCCCCTCGCCTTAGTGACCGTCGCCATTACAATTTGAGACACTTCATTGAAGAGGTATTCAACACTTTATTGTGAGACAAATATTGTGAGACAGTTGAACAATTTTTCTTTCTGTGTTGTGAAATTTTGAATATTACAACAAATAATGAAATTGGGAAAAATCATGAAATACAAATCAATTCAAAGAATTTTTTACTACTCCATCTTGATATAAAAAAGAAGGATGAGGGAATCTTCCAAAAGAAGAAAGGAAGTAAATCTATATATGGATGTGTAGATCATACAAAGAAGTAACTTTCAGACACAAACTGATAGAAAGTCCTCCTGAAACAGCTACTTTCATATAAACATTGAATTACACGAATATAAAATTACACAAATATAAAATACCATAAATAGAAAAACGACTCCATGGACAAAATAATAAAAAAACAACGTGTAAAATGTTATATCAAAAAAAAAAGTTGAATTCTATTAAATGAAAGAAAGTAGGACAAAGGAAATGCCGCCAATTTTACCATGCTATCAACTATTAATTTAACCTGTTGAACAACTACTAACGCACCAACTCGGTACAAAAAAATTTCAGTTTTCGATCTACTTTAAAGAGAGTGGTATAAAACTTCAAATTTTCACACTTGTTTGTAATTGTTTTATGAACTCCAGCTATACAATCAGCACTAAGAACCCAACATACAGACAGACTCAGACAAAATAATATGTGAACTCTCTCTCAATAAGAACTGGTTAGTAAAAAAACAAGCACTCACATAACACCTCTTTGGGTGATTCGTGGTCAACCATAGGTTCCATTGAACCGGGGTGTCTTCAACACCAACACTTTTATTTCAAACTCAGCCTCGAAGGCTGAGGGATGAGACCCCCGATTTCGTCTCGACGGGCTCCAGTGAGTGTCTTTTTGTGTCTCTCCCAAAAGCGCTAGCCACAAAAAACCTCATCTCAGCGTTTTTAACTTTCCCAAGTGTATGGTTATCGCCAGGATGTTATATATACATTTGTTTAGTCTAGCCCACTTGTACATGACCATAACGGCGCTCGAAGGTCCGACAGTCATAAAGAAGTTCAAATGAATTTTTATTTGGGAAAATATTCACATCGAAAAATCAGATGATCGACCTCGATCTCTATGAATGAAATAATATTTTACGGTAACCATCGCAATGGCAGTTATTACAGTTTCTTGGGTTCATCAAACTATAGTATGAACCAAAATGTATTCCTCTTTCGTTCGAATAACTGGATAAGATGAAAAATATATCATAAAAACACCAAGTTTCACATTTTACTTCATATTCCGCTGATTTTTCCATTTATTCTTTCGTTCTGTTTGAAATAAATGCCGAACCTATTTTTCTGTATTCTTCTTACTATAGATGGCATTGAAGGTATCTATTCAAAAGTGCTTTTTTGACCCAACACACCAAAGTAAAAAATTGGTATCCAGTAATGAATTGAAATTTCGAATGAATATTCGAATTAGTCACCTCTCCCAATGTTCTACAAGTATTTCCGAAGATTATAACCCTTGGGATCTTGAATTGAACCCAACAGATAGTTTTCTAACAGAAATGCTCGCTGATACCTTTCATTTGTCGAGCAAGACCTCTCTCAAATCAAAGATGTAATCGCTAATGATCAATATAATCAAACCAATCACCCAACTGCGAGGGCATAAATAAGAATTTTGCTTGGAAGCAAAATTTTTAAAATGATGGGATTGAACGTATTTCGATAGACTGAGCTTAGTATACGAGGGATATGTGTAGATATTTTTTCCAGAAAAAAATGATATAAATTGAAAATCCTTTAGGATCCAAATTTTGGAATCCAAATTTCAGAATTTCCTACAGAGCTTATTTCTGGTAAAGACCATGAGTACACCAGTGAAAATAAAGTGCCAAGAGTCCCTTAGATCCCGTGCATGCCAAAAAGTTATTCAAAGTCAAAGGGCGAAATGTTTTTTTTCATTATTTTTCTCGAACCGGTAAGTTTTATTAAAAATATAATCCAACCAGAAATTGTAGACCATTTCTAAGATATCAGCGTTCTAAATTTTGAAGGATTTACATTCCACATGATATGCACACAAATACCACGTTTATACATAGTCAAACTGGGGTTGAAATTACCAGATAACACTTTGAAACCGATTCAAACTATACTCTCACCTGGTCCGAAAAAACTCCTAGACATTATTTTTTATAATTGCAAAATAGTTTGTAGTGCTAAATGTGGATGTAGAAGAGTAGAATTATTATGTTCACCAGTGTGCACTAATTGCCAAGGCCAGTCTTGCTTGAATGTTCGATTGAATCCAACTGAAAATTGATGTGATATCGATGAAGAGAGAATTGATTCATCTTCAGTTGAATAGAATAATTCATGAACAATCAGAAAAAAGAAGAAGAACAAGAAATCGAAAAAGACGTGACAGTTGAAGTCGAATTTGAAAAGTATGAATCAGAATCAAATAAAATCAATCATCTATATCAATATCGAAATCTAATTATGCAGTAAATACATTATTCTGTCATAAAATTTCGTCATAAAAGATCGTAGAATATATAGGCCCACCGGAAAAACCACGCTGAAAAAATTGTGCAAGTACACAGCCTCACAGGTAGGGCGGAAATGTGTGCATATAATGTAGAACAAAACTCCAACTTTTAGAATGGCAATATTCCCACACTAGAATCCACAATGCTGAAAATTACGTCTAGTTAGACGAATTTGAAACAGCTCAATATCAACAAGGCGTCTGATCCTGATGAAGTTCTCATCATCCTATTTAAAAAGTTCGCAAATATACTCGTACCAATATTTTGCAGACTTCTCAACCTGTCTTACAAGAAAGGGGTTTTTTCTTCTTGTTGGAAAATTGCTCGCTTTCAGCCTATTCCCAAAGAACATAAAAACTCTTCTGCGAAGTGGATATAATAATGTCAGGTCAAAAAATTCCGCTTTCTGCTTCGATAAGTTTGTTAGGGGTTGAGATGGACATCAATATGTCTTGGCACAATAATGTGGCTGGAATTGCAAAGGCTGCTTCTTAAAAACTTGGAAAACTGTTTCGAACCAGAAAACTGTACACACCTCAGCAACTTTTGATGCTTTATAAAGCACAGATCAGACATTCTCTGGAAGTATTGTTCTCATGTATGAAGCTTCGCCCCCAAACATACCCTGAAGCTGCTGGATTCCATCCAGAAAAGAGCCATCCGCCTGATTGGAGACGCGATCATAACTTGCAACCTTGATAGTATGTAACATCGAAGAAAGGTTGAAGATTTGTGTATCTTCTATAGATAATTTCACGGTTTCCAAGTGACTTGGCTGTTTTGATTCCACCAAGAGCGGTACAAATCAGAAATACGCGACGGACTATGGCTGCTCATCGTTTTGAGGTTCAACTCAGTACACCTCAAACTTCACCGTTTGAAAAAAATCTTTCATTTAGAGAACTGCGTTGATGTTGAATAAACTTCCTGAGAACGTTTTTCCAAATTGATTGAATCTCCAGCGATTCAAATCCAATGTGAATCACTATTTTCGCACAAGCACCGCTCCAAGAGCGCCTAAAGGATTTTCCTGTGGTGCTTGTGTTCTGTACTTGAAAAAAAACACGTTTCAGGACCATTTTTGTAGATAATTTTATAATCTACAATTTTTGTCTGTATTATATTTTTGATAAAACGTACCGTTTTCGAGAAGTATACAAAAAAACTACCTAAAACGAAATTTTCACCTTAGAACTTGAACAACTTTTTTAGCACACGTGTGATCTATTGGGACTTCTGACAATTCATTTCTACTGTGTACTCAATGTTTATACCAAAATTCAGTTCTATCGGAATGTTTGTTATTTGAAATGTCTGGGAAAGAAAGTTTTTGGCTTTCTACTACTCCATCTTGATACAAAAAAAAGAAATGTCTATTTTGAACGAGCTAGTTCCTAAATCCGAATAAATTTACATCACATTTCAACTGAAATAAGGAAGTTGTTGTAAATTTTCAATTCAACCAGAAGTGAAGGTGTATTGAAAATATTTCAAATGCAATCCAACACCGGACAGTATTGATTTGACATGTCACAGGCCTAATTTCTAATCAGTGATACTAGGCTGAAACATGAATACTGTCCTTGAAGTATAATGCTGAGCGAAAGTAAGCTCAACCATCTTCCTTTACGAAAACGTTGTCTATGGGATCGACAATAAACTCTAACACTGGTTTCATTTACTTGTTTTGCAGTGAAAATTGCAGCGATTTCTCATCGATTTCGAAGTTGGCTTTGCAATACACCGCCCTAGGAACTGATGAACAAATTTTGCGTTTTCTATGGATCCCGTAGATGACTCTTCCATAAGAGGAGATATTTATGCTTGTTTGACCAAATGAATATCTTTTTGACGACAGTATTATCACATTTGAAATCTTCATAATTTTCAAAATACGCTTAACTGTTCCTCGTCAAAGATCACCCAGTATGTGAAGAGACAAACATGCCCTCGAAACTTTGAGAAAACAACTGTTTTTTGCTGAACTTCACTCTGGAAAATTCCATGAATGGAATGACATATGGTTCATTCCAGTAGCTAAGATCGACTTCAGATTGAAATCAAATGAAATTTATTGCAGTAATATATCCGGATCTGAGCACGTAATTAATTTTTAATGAAATATTTCATTTCATGTATGTAATCATATTTTTTTATCTTTATCCATTGTTCCAAATTCCGTGTATTCATTTCGTGGATATCCGAAACAAAATTGTATGTCCTTATAGTTTTGTTAAAATTGTTCAGTCATTCGTTCAGTTCTAACAATAATGTTTGTATAACATTGAAAATTATATTGAAATCGTTAGTAGTTATGACTTGAAGAAAAAATACAAAATCAATCTAAAAACTATGAACGTTAATTAATCTAGTAAAACAGAGTTACATCATTCACCCTGGTAAGTAATTAAATCATATACTTATATCTTCGTTTTTGCCATTTCAGCCTCTGGTTGTTCTTATCAACTCGTTTTTCGAAAAGAGCTGTTCAAGAACTAGAAAATCTTTCTATTTTCAACTGAAAATATCGTCAAAATGGAAAAATGTAAGCTGCAAGCAATGAAAAATCATGAATTTCAATAAAGTTAACTTTAATGCAAATGTTTTTCAGACCATTATGATAAACTTAACCAAAAAAGCGATCCAATCATTCAAATACAAACTTGGCAAATATAGAAATAACGTTCAATAGTACTTTTTACATTCCTCATTCTTTCAACAATCTCTCAGTATGTACTATTACTATCAGCTTCAACCATTTTTCTTTTAATCTACGAAATAATTCTTAAGTCGATTTGGAAAATGTTAATTATCATGCTCGACGTGAAATCCACATCGGTGGACGATAATTTCAACATTTTTGATACTGTTAATATTTTAGTTGACTTTACTAAAATGATCTGATGAGTTATGTGAACTGTGTAAGTCAAAAAATGTGGTGTTAACAGCAGATAATATATTGGAAATTCATATATAAGGATAACTGCCATATTTTTCATATGCATCTGTAATATCTATAGAATATTTAAAACATTTAAAAAGTTGCATACATAAATGAAGCTATATTTCCAAAATCATAATCGGCAAATGTCACAGTAATGTGTTCATTCATCAGGGTGTTTAACAAAAACACTTAATTGTTTTTCATATCTAGGATACCTACTGAAAAGTGATTGATTCAGCTGTCAAAGTCAACCTACTCTATAAGTATCTTACTTTTTCTAAAAGTGGTGATTCTCATATATTTCTAGCTCTCCAAATGAAACATAATGACTCAGCGGTTGCTATATGTATGTGTTTCACAACGAAACACTAACTAACCCTACACCAAATGCTGAAACTTCCCATGGGAAAAAAGTCTAACTGAATATTATTCAACCATGCACCCGTTATATTCGCAAAGTTATTGTCGAAAAAATGCTTATTACTTACCCCGTTTTTTGTTGATATTTTTAGAATTTAAACGTAAGGACGGACACGAATATACCCTATAATGGCGGCATCATTACATTTAGGTCACTATGATCAATTTGCGCGCGACTCAATTGATTTTGTTCCGAGGACCCGGTAGAGTGACGTCACTCTCTGTGAAAATGCTTGGAAATGTGGGAAATGTTGGGCCATCTGCTGGAAAGATAACGAGTTAAGTGGAAAATCGTGTCCGAAAGATTTCTGTTAAACACATTATGCCGTCATGTGATTGTTTCTAATTCCACATTGGATATTAGAAATATTATATACCATCATTTGTTATTTGATGTTATATGTTAGATAACATACTGTATGTCAGAGATAAGAAGAGCCAGCATGGGAAAATTAAAAACCGTGAGAGATGCAAACTCGGTTAAATCGGAAATGGTGTACTGTTTGAAGCATTTGGTGCAGTAATGAATACCTATTACTGGAGTTCAAATCCCAATACCAAACCGTTATTTTAACACCTCGACACGTGTTTCGATCACCAAGTGATCATCTTCAAGAGGAATATCGAACTAGGAAATGCTGGTCCATTCTGGAGCTTATTCGAATGACGTATCTAATAAAATTTATAAAATTTCCATTAGTTCCGGAGATATTCGAAAAGTACCACAATTCGCCAATTCAGTTTTTATTTTTTCCCAACGTTATTCAAAGAGATATTGTTAAGGAATATTTTAGAATAGACAAGAAAAACCATTCAGTACCTTCTCGTCCAAGGGGAAGGTAACCACAGCTTTCTGTACATTGTACACAACAGTTCTTCTACCTTCTCCATGCCATAATTCTGATAAGCACATTCGAAATCTGGAAAGACTGCTCAACTCAAAAGAGTATGTTTGAGTTTTCATCAACTTTCCATTGCACAAACACATTTTCAACACTTCGCGGTAAACACTAAAAAACTGTTTTGCTGGAAATCAAACGTCATCTGGACTTGATTCAAAACGAATGTAATAAAATTAGCAAGATAAATCAATTGTTATCATATATTATCATATATCATATATTGAAACGATAAGTAGTATCCAATAATGAAAGCTCAGTCAATTGAATTTTAGTTTTCATGAATTTCAATGACGTTATAAAGTGATAGTAATTTACGTTGGCACTGTAAGAGTTTTTGCTGAATCTGTTCTAAATTGATGAAAAAAATAAAATATGTTCACTGAAAAATATATAGTGAAAGGAAATGCAACTTTACCATTGTCAAACCATTCGAAACGGCTGCTCTTCTTCGTCCTCACACTTCATTGCAGCGATATCTTACTTTTTCAATTTTCCATCGTCAGCATTTCTCATTCATGTGGCCTTTCAAAAGCGCATGTTCGCTGTTTTTTCTTTTCACTTTGTAAAAATCTGTTCTCACTATTATTCAAACAATATTCCTTCTTATTTTGTATTAATCTACTTGCAATAAATTTCTATGTTGACGACCAGTCAACATCCAGTCCAACAGTCAAGGCATTGGACAGATCATCAAAATGTTTGGCAATTTTTCTTGACCTGACCAAGGCCTTCGATACTGTTTCGCATCACAAGTTAGTCATTAAATTAGAAAGGTATGGAATACGAGGAGTAGCTTTAGACGTTATTAAAAACTATCTTTCAAATAGAACTCAAAAAGTTGAAATGAACTTATTGTAGAGACTGGAGTACCACAAGGGATAGTATTAGGCCCAATACTGTTTCTTATTTATGTAGATAGTTTGTCAAAAATCAGAGGCTTCAAGGGACACCTTATTTGCTATGCCGACGATACCGCTTTGATCATCACTGGTAAAAATTGGAATGAAGTCAAAAGTTTTGCAGAAAGTGATTTGGAGAAGGTGCGGCTGTGGTTGAATGATAATTTAGTGAGCCTGAACCTACCTAAAACAAAATGCATAACAATCTCTCCAACTATTGTTGATCAACCTTCAGAACTCGTTCTAAAATAACATAATTTACAATGAAATAATATGAATTGTAAATGTCCAAATATTCAAAAAATTGACAATATAAAATATTTAAGTATTATTATAGACAAACATTTAAGATGGAATGATCACGTTACATATCGAGTGGTCCAACGAAAAGATGCACCTTGCTTTTATCCTTTTTTTGTAACTTAACGCAAAAATGCTCGGACAAGTCAATTTTGCTTTTGAGGGGTACACATTTTAGATGTATTTTTCTACCTGTGCCTTCAACCCCCTAGCGAGGGTGAGTTACAACCCAAAAATTTTAAACGAAAAGGGGGGTCGAGTGATATATCATTTGAAAGGGCACAAAATTCTCTTTCCAATGATACCTAATTTGTTGTATTTA
>WOGN01009074.1:0-10981 GCA_015342105.1 Leptinotarsa texana
ATTTTATGTAACTTGTCTAAACTCTTCGAGATATGTGTGCAAAATGTTATGTACTCCCGTAATTAAAAAGTTATTTCTCCTACTCAGCATGGTTTCGTACAACAAAGATCATTTATGACAAACCTTGCAAGTTTAAATCAATATCTCTGTACATACCTGGACAAGCAAAAACAAGTCGATGTTGTTTATTTAGACTTTCAAAAAGCCTTCGATCAAATAGACCATTATGTTCTTCTCAGCAAATTGACAAAATTGGAACTCTCTAACCAACTGCTTACTCTAATTGAATCATATCTAGTTAACAGAAAACAATTCGTTAAATATGAATCTTTCAAATCGGCCCAGTACGTAGTTATATCTGGGGTACCAAAAGGTTCTAATCTTGGACCTCTTTTATTTTTAATTTTTATTAATGACTTGGCAACCTCTTTGAATATTCCTATCCTACTATTTGCAGATGATCTGAAACTATATTATAAAATTGACGACAATACTGACTACCAACGTGTACAACATGAATTAGATGTAATCAAACTTTGGTGTGATAATAATCGTCTACAACTGAACGTATCCAATGTAAAATAATATCATTTACAACAAAAGAGCGAACTTTAATGTACGATTAGTCAATCAACAAAACTACAATCAACCGCTTACATGAGATAAAAGATCTTGGTATAACATACGACAGTAAATTAACATTTACAACACATAAGAAATATGACTGCTGATGCAAATAGGATGCTTGGATTCATTTACAGAAATGACAAAGACTGCAAAAGTTAGAGTATGGCTCTGTGTTATGGAATCCAGTGTTCAACTACCAAAAAACATCAATTGAGAGGGTGCAAATCAAGTTCCTAAAATACTTATGTCTAAAAGTTGATGGTCAATACCCCACGAGGGGCATCGATCATAACATATTGTTGACACGATTTCATATGACTTCCTTGGAAAATAGGAGAGTTATCCTAGGTATAAAATTCCTGCATAAATTACTAAACAATATTGACAGTACGGTTCTTTTAGGTACCCAAGATCAATTTCTTAGTACCAAGTGAAGGTCGACACAATCTGAAATTCTATTGCGAAGCATCACACACAAATGTTATGCTATGATCACCATTCAATTTTATCTGCAGTAGCTTCAATAAAATCTGTGAACACTGCCATATTCATTTCGACTCTCTGAACGCCTTTGTATCTTGTATCCATAATCACTTTTAATAATACTATAAATAACTTTTGTGTCAGTACTGTTGAATTGCATAATTTGTAACTGTTTGTATTACATACTCAATTTTTCATTCCTCTGTTGAAACTCTACTTATACCAATATTTTATATATAGTTTGTTTTAGCATTTACTTTTTTACATTTCTATATTCCATTATTTTTAATATTTATTCCATATATACTCTGTAATAATATCATTTTCTGTAACTGGGTACTCCTATTTGAAATAAATCGCTGTTTTTTTTTGGTAAAAATTAAAAGTGATCCATGTGTTATTGTTTGAACTTCATAATCACAAACATCTCACACTATAATTTTAATGGATAGTAAATCTAGTTGAAATTTCACAGACAATTTAGAGTTATAAATACTTACTATAATATATTTTTTTTTCAAAAGTGCACTCACATGTCAGTATTAGTATTATGTAGTAAAAATATGATCCTTTTGGCCTCAATGGTAATATCTCGACTTTGTTTCACAATTCTTTCATGGCGGTCGTGCTTCTCATCTAAGGTACTGGCATAGTCTCTGAACATCAACAGAACTTGGTTGTCTTCCTCCATTTGCAAGAGGGTCTCCTTTGCTTTGTCACCTACAGCAGGCCTTCCTCTTTTCCTACCTGGAAATTTTTTGTAAAAAAAAATTGCGAAAATATTATTTTTCACTCAAAATCAATACAATTCAGCATATTCTAATATCAGTTATATTTTGTGTCTGTTATTTCTAAGAAATTACTCTCAGTATTAAAAACATTGCTTAACAATCTAAGTAGTCACAATGAAATAGCCGAACATTTAGTACAGTAGAGGTTAGGTTAGGTCTAAAGTGAGTTGGTCTATTCCACCCTCCACCGCAACCCGCAAGGGTTTATTGTGGCTCACTTCTATTCACACTCGGCCACATAAACCCAGCTTCTCAATGAAACTGATTAGTTTGTATGGTGAGTGGTCTTTCAGGTCAGATGGTAAGAATACCGATCTGCCGAACTCTAAGAACCTGATTCAGCCCCAGCGGGGCAGTCACAAAGTATATGCTCTGCTGTTTCATAATTTTCCAAATAGAGGCGACACACACTGTCTTCCGACAGTCCAAGACTCTGCATATGATAATTCAAATGACAGTGTCCAGTAAGAAGGCCTGTTAGACATCGTAGTTCATCCCTACTGTAGTCCAACAACTGTTTGGTATCAAGCTTCGAAGGGTGGACAAACGCCTCGGAGTGAGCCAATCCTGGAAGATTTTACCAGAAGTCCATAAATCTTTTTTATCATCCAGGTGTTCAAAGTTTGTTTGGCAAAGCCCAAAACTATGCCAATGACAGGTTCTGGCCAGGAATCCAGACCAGAGACAATCTGTTAAGTCTTCCTATCGAGGAGAGTCGTTTTTGGAAATTTGCTACCAATGGTACAGTAGAACTCCAATTATCTGAAATCCAACAATCCAGAACTCTCCTTATCCAGATCACTTTAATAGAATGAATTATAAGAGTTTATATTTTTCGGACAAAATTACCTTGCAAACTATGTGCATTCAGAAGTCAAATGGGAGTAAAGCATTTCCTGACTCAGACTGTACCATATCTAATATACCATAGTCTATTGATGTTTACAGTAATATAATGTTTGAAATATCACATTAGAGTTTCCAAAACAAGCACTTTTCCATACACCAGAAATGCAATAATCTTCTCGACATGTGTTTCACCATTAGTTTTCTTCATCTCCTGAAGACGTCAACTTGGTTAGTGAAACGCGCGTCAAGAAGAGTATTGCAGGTGTTTTACATTTAAAATGACCTCTTTTGGCAAAATAATTGGAGTTCTACAGATATTTCAAATCAAGAAACGATAGTATTATTTTATATTTATCTTTAGTTTTGACAGCACTGCTTGATTATCTCAAGAAATTTTTATTGTAATTTAGGAATTGGAATATGATAGTTGTATTAGCATGACTTGTATAACCATTATATATTTTTTGACATCACTTATGTATGCATCGTAATGTAGGAATTGGAATATAATCATAGAAGTATTACATTATATTGAATGAAGCTCATTTTTTGTACAGGGAAGTCAGTTTTTCATCAACATTCTTTGAGTATTTTCACCTTCCACAATATTTTTTGCTTTGGCATTACAGTTTATTAACCATTTCAAAATGTCTGTATTGTAAATGTTCTAGAAGCATGAATTGCATAAACATTTCATGAAGCATTACTGAGTGACTGAAATGTAACTGAATTTATAGTAATGTAGAAGTTATAAAGCTCCTATGACAATTTTTGACAAAAATTCTACAATTCAAAATTATACAGAATGGAAGTTATTTCAATTTTGACCTTTTAAATCCCTTAGAACTTAATTGTTATAAATTATGAACACAGTTTCATTAGTTTTGACTCAGTTTAAAAAAAACTATAACTGCATACCACTTATGTAAATATCACAATGCATAGGTTGACAAAATATTGAGTCAGTTTATTAGTTACATGTTTTTGGCAAATAGTTTCTGAACTATCAGGCATATTTGGGTTTGTCGTTGGAACGATTCAAAATAGTTACACAATTGTTTATTGGGAATAAACTCGCCCATGACTTTCCAAGTCTCATCTAAGAGACTGCGTTTGAAAGTTATTGAATCGTCTTGATAGCAGATTCATATATATGACCATCGACTTCATGAAATAAACCATTTTTAGAGAACTCATTGAGGTACATTGAGACTATTTTTTTTATATTTATACTCTATTCTATTCCAAACTGTTTGAAAAAGTTTCATTTTTTGCCCAAGTCTCTAGAACTACCAAGGTTGTGAATACAATTTAAGAGTTTCATTTGTGTTATTTGGAAGTGAACAAAGTTAATTTTTAGGTTCTCTATGTTTCAAACATTTTCAGTACTATGAATTTTTTATAATTAATAAATGAATTATACGCATTAGGGGAAAAATTTAATCAAGTTTTTCGTCAATTATCTTGGGAGCAATAAAATATGTGTTATTTGTTTTGGGATATTTCTAGTTTTAGGTGCAATCTTATTTCCATTAAAAATATTCCTTGTCAATTGATAAAATTCTTCTGTTACTCTGGGAGGTTAAAAGATGACTGGTTTCCTTATCTATGATTGTATATAAAATATTTCATAGAGTTAAAAACTCATCATAATCAATTGTCTGCAAATGATCGTGGTTTCATTCAGACATTTTATTGAAAAAATTAATAGTAGAAAGATATACCTCTTCCCCTAGACATTTTTATGGAATATATAACTTCCAAATAAATGAATTTTTATTTTCCTTAATTCTGAATCTGCTAAATTTGTGACTTCTAGGTTATATTTTACACTTTCATTTTTTGTTTTTTTCGATTTTCTCTTGGGGCGAGTTCTTAAATTCAAAAGAAAATCTCTGACGTAATGTTTCAAAGAAATGCGCTTCTCTTTGAATGGACCGATGACGGATCAGGGATCCATCAGATTAGATGGATTCTTTATCTATAATTGTATCTAAAATATTTTTTATTGAGTTAGAAACTCATGTCATTCTGAATTTTCTGTAAATAATCCTAGTATTATTTAGGCAATGAACTGAAAATACAATTTATACAAAAGTAGACATTTTTCATGAAGAAATAACGTCAAAATAAATGATTCCTTTTTCATTTTGAATCTGCTAAATTCGTAACTGACTTTGAAGTTGAATTTTTACTTTTTTTGTTTTCAGATGAATTCTTAAATTCAAAAGCTAGTTTTTGACGGATTGCTTCCGCCAATAGAAACGCAGTAATACATTCGACTCCAGTGACAATGGATAATAATTAATAATAAAAAATCAAGTGAAATTTTCACCTCTTGATCAATAATAATAAAAGTTTTGTCTATAGACAAAACAATATTTTAACTTTATTGAGTAATGTACCCTCGTTGGTGTTACAATATTTTAAACCTGAAACATATGCGTGTTGTTTTATTCCGAGAGAATATTGAGAGAAATATTTTGTATTTCAGCAGATATGATCAATAACTTCGAAGTTATTTACATTTTTTGGGATTATGCATAGTTCATGGAACTTTTCAATACAAAGTTGTTCCTTTCTTATATGTAAACTTCTTTGTGAATTTACAAGACTGTAAATTCGATTGTTTTTTATTCGACTCAATCAATATATCTTTTTGGATTTAAAAAACAAGCACTCTTCTCAATCACCAGAACTTCAATATTTTTCTCGAAGCACATTTTCCCAACCAAGTTGACCTCTTCAGAAGATCATGAAAACATTTCCTGAAGACGTCAAATAGGTTATAATGAATCGCGCGTCACGAAAAGTCCTGTAGTTTTGTTGATTGGGAAAGTACGCCAGACTTTTCAGTTTCACCTTTCTGTCGCTCTATAATTCACATCTAGAAAACATCCTGAAATAATTTACAAATATAAAGATTCAACTATTGACTGGCCTTTGGCGAAATTAGGATGCCATGAATATACTATATTTACGCAACTAGGAGAACAAACGGGGACGAGAACTCTGTTCATCTTTTGTAACATTTGAAAATAATGCTACTTTTCGCCCCCCTCCGTTGTTTTCTTCCGTCTCTTATTACAATGTTTTCGAAACAGAAATCAAAGATTATTTGTTGAAATGCCTGTCAAAATTATTGATAGTGCCAATACTATTCATACCATTTCTTGGTTTGAGAAATTCATATCACTATTGTAACCTGAAAAGTAGTATGTCTATGACAGTAGCGCCATTAAGATGTATTAATATTTACGCGTATACTAAGAATGGGAAGAGTTCACGTAAATATAGTAACACAGGTTATTGAAAAGATGTTTATCAAAGAAAGGTAATAAAGATGAAACAAATGTCAGTTCGCCAGCCATAAATAGAAAGCTATCTCTAGACTCTAACATTTCTCAATTCAATTTTTATTTTACATTGGCAACACTGCATCTACAAGAACGTCAAATCTTTCTATTTTGAAGATTCTTAGGATATAAATTTTTGAAAAATCTTCATAACATTAAAGAACAAGTTATAAATCATCTTGGAAATGGTAAAAAGTTTAAATATTTATATCCCGAAACAGTGGAAATTTAATCTACGCTTGGAAATTACATTTATCAGTTTCTTTTACTAAGGAAAACGCCTCCTATAAAGTAACAATCCAATCTGTTATTTGTTACAGATTCGCTTCATACTCATTCAGAACAGAGCTGGTAAAACAAGATTAGCCAAATGGTATATGAATTTCGACGATGATGAGAAACAGAAACTCATTGAAGAAGTTCATGCTGTAGTAACTGTAAGAGATGCCAAACATACGAATTTTGTTGAGGTGAGCGAAATCAGTAACTACGACTTTCTAGTATTATTCTAGATTCGAAATCGAATATCATGTTTATACCATTCTGTAGTTCCAAAACCTTAAGAGCTCAATTTAGAGTAATCAAGAATTTTATTCTTCAGCGTAAAACTATTACCTTTGCTAGCTCTGCTGACGTTAGTGGTACAAAAACCCGAAACAATCTGGAAACTATAGGTAATCAAAATATCTCTTGAATAAAGGATTAAATGAAAATTATGATGAAATAAAAGCCAAAGTTATTAGAATAAATAGATCAGTCGAAAATTAACTACATTTTGTGTTGCAAATGAGGAAGGCCTCAATAATATTGATGTCGAACCCATCATATTCAATACTGATATGACTAATCAAGTTAGATACTGTTGACAGAAAAAACAAATAAAATTAACTTTACTGAGTTAAACTCATTGATACAGTTTATTGTATGATTTTCACTATAAAGGTTCTTACAGAAACCGTTACTTTTAAATTACAACTTCAGTTGTAATTCAAAACTAATATATTATTTTACGCTTGAGAAAGCTAATGTATAGACACGTTTCGCAGTTTTTGTAAAACCCTGTCAAAGATGTCAAGTAATATTTTGAAATTGATCCTGTACAAAAATAAACAACCTGCAACCCAAACTCTGATGTCAAGGGTTGATTTTATGTTTACCGCTCCATGTACCAGCTAATTCATGGGAAAATAATGGTCCTTATTGATATAAAGAACAAATTTTATAAAAGGTTCACAGGAAATTACAATATTTGGATCAAGTCTGGCTGTTAACATCTGTTATGAAGTGTCTGATGGAAAAACATTACTGAGTTTAAATGTAAAGATTAATAACATTTTTTGGGACAAAAAGCAAAAATCAAATTGACGATATTCGAATCATGAATGAAATTGGCCATGCTGACAAAATCATTAAGAAAAAGCTGACATTCAATAATTTTTCATTGATAACAAAATATCAAAACATGAAAATCTGTTGTGCCTAATCAATATCTTGAATCCTTTCTCACATATTTTTTTTGTGGTAAAATTCCAAGACAAGTCTCCACACTAATGACAGGTTTATTTTCATTCACCTTGTAATTTAGAGTATTGGTTCCAAGATTTTTCACAATTGAATCTCTCCTACTTATAATTCATCCACTGCTACTCACAGAAATTAACATTTATTTATTTTTCAGTTTCGTAACTTCAAAATTGTATATCGACGATATGCTGGCCTGTACTTCTGCATATGCGTAGATGTGAACGACAATAATTTATGTTATTTAGAAGCAATACACAACTTTGTAGAGGTGCTCAATGAATATTTCCACAATGTATGTGAATTAGATCTTGTTTTCAACTTTTATAAAGTTTATACTGTTGTTGACGAAATGTTTTTGGCAGGAGAAATAAGGGAAACATCACAAACAAAAGTCCTGAAACAGTTGTTAATGTTGAACTCTTTAGAATAATATTATAAATTGATGAAAAATTACATCTGTAACTTTCACACAGGGTGAGTGAAACGTCAAGATGATCTGCTTGAAAGTTGAGGTGAAGTGGAATCTGCTTCGGTTTTATTATTTATCGCTTTACATTCCTGAAGGTACCTGCATACCTACCTGAGATTCTGTAATTGATCTGATGAGTAGATTAACGGTCATTTTGAATATTTGTAATATTTATCTGAAGAAAACATATCAATTTGAATTCATTTGAGTCATATCATATATTCTGTTGTTATTCTGTATATTTTGGTAATAGGGATAAAAGGTTTAATTTCAATCATAAATTTTATTTGAGCAACCTTCTGGATACACAACTTCTCTTATCAACATATAGTATTCGTTGAGAATTTAATAATTAGAGGGGAAAACTAAGACATTCAGTGCCAAAAGATATTTAATGATTAATTATACTGTTGTAATTTGTAATAAATTTCACTGAACTTGGTTGATAAAATTACAAATTATTTCATAAACTTCAATATTCTTTTGGAATATTAACAACCTACATATTACTCAAAATTTCTACTGTAGATTTCTTTCTAATTACTCATTTTCTGAAAGTAGACAAATTGTTGATCTTTTAAAAGGATGATTTTCACAGAACGGCAGTTTTTTTCAATAATAATAATAATGATAATAATAATGGTTTTTATTGGGTGACATAGGATATAACAACCAAAAGGGAAGTTCAGAACTGCAGTGTACAACAGTACAGATTGTTCTACCACTTAACCTCATGTGCATAATACTTACATGACTTGGAAAGAAAAAACTCACAGATAGCTAATAAAATCTTAAAGTTGCCAAAATTGCAGTCATAATGAATCGTTTGTTTATAAATTTATTTTATCAAGGGTGGCAGTATAGTATAAAAATGAATTTAGTATAGTCACGCCTGAAGAAGCTATTGTATAGCAAAACGTTTTTTGTCACATTTTTGTAAAACTGTTTAGTGAAAAAACATTGAGAAAATTTAATTAGTTTTTTGGTTTGTAGACATTGTCATATGATCATTTATACTACTGAACTATCTGTCTCTTTCTCGTACAACATTCTGATTGAATTTGAGAGTTCCACCCTTCCCGAATGTGTAAAAAAGAGAAAATATTCCTATTTAATCTTTTACCAATAGTCATAATTTCATTTTCAGTTAAGTGTCGATTCAGAAGAAGGCTTTTGGCCTAAGGTTTCATATTTTTATATCCTTTATTTATATAAAAATTTGTAGAAGGGTTGTTAAAATCTAAATTAAGCATGTTCACCATAAGTGTGTATGCAAGCTATAATTTTTTTATTGCCTGCAAAGATTTCCTTGCCTCTTTGTCAGATCAATGATTAATTTTTAAGTGAATTTCACTTACGTTTGTAAGGTGGAAATTTCGTAATGACCTCTTTCTTTTTGTCGGATCATCCTGCGTGTACTGGTTACAAATATTGAACCCTGAATTCCCGAATAGTTGGCAGCATTGAAAACATTTTAATTCCTGAGTAATAGTTTCAGAATAAATAGTTTCAGCCAACTATAAGTTTTTGTTTTTTATGCTGTCAAGAATACCTACAGTTTTCACATAGGCTCTTTGACGTTTTTCAAAATGTTTTAATAATAAATGTAAATGAATTTCGGTGATGTGTTTTTCCTTTCAATAAGAAATACAATATTTGTTAATTTTTCTAAAATCAGTAGGTTTCATTTTACACTAATTTATATTTTTCAGTTACATCTATATTGAAATTTTTTGTGCAAAATAACACTTGATAATATTTATCAAGAAAATATTTATCATTGAAAAAAATATTTTCTTACCTTTTTTAAAAGTCAGAAAATTTTATTTTAAAGAAGTAAACTGTGTAAATTGGGAGCAAACAATATTTCCAAATCAAATCTATTGAATTTTTCTACAACTCAATGTGAAATTATTAGATAACTTTCAGAAAAAATCAGTGTTTACTAAAACAGCCTATGTGGAAACCCGTTTTGCATTTTATGTGTAATATATTCGAACTAGATAGATATTTTATTTCTAGTATTAAGTTATATGATACTCAAATTAGTTATGAAACCAAGAAAAGTGTTATCATCTCATATCTTGGGTGTACGCCATCATTAAACAATATAATGAGCCAACAATGACATTCCAGTTGCATCAAACAGTTGTACAATATTTCTGCTTGTGTTCAGGATAGTTTTGTTGATTGTGTAGTGCTGTTTGCAGAAAAGTTGGGGGTATCTTGAAAGAAATTATGTGTGTGTACCACATTCCAAATCCTTTTTATGACACCCTTAGCCATTTGCAAATATCACTGATTATTGAACAAAATAAATGTGAATTTGTTTTATAGAGACTTTTCTTTCCAGAGAAGTTAGAAGTATGAGAGAGATTTGGAAAAATCCATTTTCAAAAATATGTACAAACTGATCAATTTTTACAAAAAGAATAGTTAACTTCATTCATCAATTAAAATTTTTGAAAACTGTATCTTCAATCAAACTGCCCAAAATACTGCTCATGAGGAGTGTTTTTATCCTAAAACACAGGTTCAATTTGAGAGTGAACGCAATTTTATATATGTATTTTATCATGGTATTTTATTTATAATATCCATTATAAACATAGGAATAATAATAAAAAATATATAATAAAAGTTTATTCAGATATTGGATACAAATATAAAAATCATATAAAATGAATAAAAAAAAACAAAATTACGAAGCGTCAGTGGTGAAACCTTTGCTTGTATGTGATGGGATTAACTCAACCTAAATATAACATTTATTAGTTTACTGTTTTAAAACTATATTTGAATTATTTTTTTTTTCAGTAATTCAATTTATTTCGATAAAAATAAAATGAAAACAACAATAAAAATTAATTGGCGCTCCGGGG
>WOGN01009075.1:0-10981 GCA_015342105.1 Leptinotarsa texana
AGATATATATATATATATATATATATATATTGGTGGGCAGTTAATGTTCACGATTAGCATAGGGACAATTTAAATTCTTTATTTTTAAGTTTTAGTATGAACTGACTAAGTAATTAAAAGTTCTTTTACCTATTTTATTTTGTATATTCGCGTTCACTGACTAACAGTTGAGATGACATCTACACCCGCGAAAAAACAAGACAGATCTGATACGAATGTCAAAGTGTTCGCTCGAAAACAAGTGTTTTTTCTATAACAATACAATTCTCGCAAATATTATGTCGCTATTACAACGGCTTTTGAAGTTCGCTGGGAGACTGGGAGTTACAGAATCCAGAGATGAGTGTCTCTTTCAACTGCCGTACATTATTCAAAATTCTAATTTCACGCTAAAACCAAACACAATCACAGATCAAATGTTTGATACTATCGGCCTGAGGTAAAAATGACAGTAATTTTTAAGTACGCGGTTATATTAGGAAGTACGAATTGTAAATGGTATTAGGAAGGATGAACAGGGTCGGCATTAAGATATTTTCAAAAATATTGAAATTGAACTTTAATAAAAAGTTCAAGTTCGAACATAACACAGAATGAACAGAATCAACAATAGAATAACGAAGAAAACTTATCAAATTAAATACACTCTCAATATAAAAATAAAATAAAACATTCTAAGGCAGTTGAAATCACATCAAAATCACAGTTCAATATAATAAGGTACAATTCATATACTATTTGTTTGGGAGATAGACGATTTCTTTTCAAATTTGTTAATTGGCCTGTTTTAGAAAATACCCGTTCTGATGGGACCGATGTGACAGGTATGGATAAATACTTAACAGCCAATTTGTACAACTCTGGAAAAGTACTTTGTGTGTTTTCCAGAATTCCATTGAATTACATTTTCTCTCATAATAAGGCATTTCAAGGTACTGCCGTATCATCAACGTCACAATGCGACCAATGCGAGGTTCTGTGGTTTTGGTTGGACTTCAGCCTCATCTACACCAGTTGGTGCCTGATTCCTTTCATTAATTATACTTGTAAGTTCTTCACTTACCCATTTTTGAGCATTGTTGGCAATAATATCATTACCAAATGCTAATTTCTTAAACCTCGGATCTAAAAAGGTCGCTTTTGATATAATTTTATTGCATTCTAGAATTCCAAGATGACGAGCGATAGTGTTAATCAAATGCTTCCTTAGAGTATCACAAATATGTGTTTTTGATTTCCAATTTACGAGGGAGTGCAGAAGACCCCTTATGAGAAGAATAACTATAAAAATCGTTTGATATGTGTCTCCAGGTAAAGTTGCTGTCATAACTTCTAAGGGTTTGAGTAGAAAAATGCTATCTTTGACAACAGCCCACTCATCAGCATCCAAAAACTCTGGTGCCTTAGTAATGCTAATGATGGTCATCGAAAGGGCGTCCTTTACTTTTACTAGTCTTTCTAACATGATCAGGGTGGAATTCCATCCGGTGAAAACGTCTTGTTTCAGCTTCAAAATTGAAAATCCCATTTGTTCTTGGACTGACATCAGTTTATTGCACGCTTAAACACTATGGCTGAAATGGCCTACTATTGTTTTACATTTTTTGACAATAGCTTGAAAATTCGGGTTACTGTTCAATGCATCAGTGACACTCGATAATAATAATAGCATTTATTACTCAACTGTTAAAAACCATTTACAGGGTAAACTAAGTATGTTAAAAAAATTATATCGGTCCTTATAATTACAAAGTTACAATTTGAGAAAATGAATGAATATTATAATATAATAAAATATAATAGAAAAACAACTACACTTGAAAATTAAAAATTCTCCATGAAATACTGAGATGCAGTGTCAACAATATATTCTAAGGAATCATAATTGCTAACACACAAATTTTAAATTAAATTGAAATTATTGCAAATGCTAAGCATAGGCGACTTGAGATACAAATTAGTTCTGGCCAGTAGGCTGTAAAAAGTTTTTGTATTTCTTGTTCTGAAATAAGGCACAAAGAAAGTTATAAAAGATAACACCTCCATATCATCCACATTATTGTGCAGTAATTTATACAGAAAAATTATTCCAGCAAGTTTTCAGCGTGATTCAAGACTTTCAATATTGAAAGTAATATTGAGAGATTCATATGAAATACCTCTATCAGGACAGATACCACTGAAAACAGTTACAGCAGAGCTAATGACCGTAAGAACATTGTCCTATAGGTAACATTACAAGACTTCTCGTGTTCCAGGACAGATAGGGCACTTTCCCGGAAGTCACAATCTCCATAGGTATTTCTGCAAGATATCACCATCATTTCGAAAACATTTCCCAGTTTGATTTTTATGCCATATGTATTTGGTATTCTGCATATGGGGCAGTGGTCCACTCGCTGAAAACAGTTATAGCAGAGCTAATGACCTTAAGAACATTCTCCTATAGGTAACATTACAAGACTTCTCGTGTTTCAGGACATATAGGGCAATTTCCCGGATGTCACAATCTCCACCGGTATTTCTGCAAGATATCACCATCATTTCGAAAACATTTCCCAGTTTGATGTTAATGCCATATGTATTTGGTATTCTGCATATGGAGCAGTGGTCCACTCGCTGAAAACAGTTATAGCAGAGCTAATGACCTTAAGAACATTCTCCTATAGATAACATTACAAGACTTCTCGTGTTTCAGGACAGATGGGGCACTTCCCCAGATGTCACAATCTCCACCGGTATTTCTGCAAGATATCACAATCATTTCAAAAATATTTCCCAGCTTGATGTTTATGACATATGTATTCGGTATTCTGCATATGGGGTAGTGGTCCACTCGCTGAAAACAGTTATAGCAGAGCTGATGACCGTAAGAACATTCTCCCATAGGTAACATTACATGACTTCTCGTATTTCAGGACAGATAGGGCACTTCCCCGGATGTCGCAATCTCCACCGGTATTTCTGCAAGATGTCTCCATCATTTCAAAAATATTTTCCAGCTTGATGTTTATGACAGATGTATTCGGTATTCTGCATATGGGGTAGTGGTCCACTCGCTGAAAACAGTTATAGCAGAGCTGATGACCGTAAGAACATTCTCCCATAGGTAACATTACATGACTTCTCGTGTTTCAGGACAGATAGGGCACTTCCCCGGATGTCACAATCTCCACCGGTATTTATGCAAGATGTCACCATCATTTCAAAAACATTTCCCAGTTTGATGTTTATGACTTATGTATTCGGTATTCTGCATATGGGGTAGTGGTCCACTCGCTGAAAAAAGTTATAGCAGAGCTGATGACCGTAAGAACATTCTCCTATAGGTAACATTACAAGACTTCTCTAGTTTCAGGACAGATAGGGCACTTTCCCGGATGTCACAATCTCCACCGGTATTTTTGTAAGATATCACCATCATTTCAAAAATATTTTCCAGCTCGATGTTTATGAAAAATGTATTCGGTATTCTGCATATGAAGTAGTGGTCCACTCACTGAAAACAGTTATAGCAGAGCTGAAGACCGTAAGAA
Organism: Leptinotarsa texana; assembly: GCA_015342105.1. Classification (NCBI taxonomy): domain Eukaryota; kingdom Metazoa; phylum Arthropoda; class Insecta; order Coleoptera; family Chrysomelidae; genus Leptinotarsa; species Leptinotarsa texana. Next base: position 3,537 of record WOGN01009075.1, read on the forward strand.
CACTCTCCTATAGGTAACATTACCAGACTTCTCGTGTTTCAGGACAGATAGGGCACCACCCCAGATGTCGCAATCTCCACTGGTATTTCTGTAAGATATCACAATCATTTCAAAAATGATTTCCAGCTTGACGTTTATGACGTATGTATTCGGTATTCTGCATATGGGGCAGTGGTCCATTCGCATCAGAACTGATGACCGTAAGAATACCCTCCTATAGGTAACATTACAAGACTTCTCGTATTTCAGGACAGATAGGGCACTTCCCCGGATGTCACAATATCCACTGGTATGTCTGCAAGATATCACCATCATTTCAAAAACATTTTCCAGTTTGATGTTTATGACACATGTATTCGGTATTCTGCATATGGGGCAGTGGTCCACTCGCTGAAAACAGTTATATCAGAGCTGATGACCGTAAGAAGACTCTCTTATAGGTAACATTATGAGACTTCTCGTGTTTCAGGACAGATAGGGCACCACCCCGGATGTCGCAATCTCCACCGGTATTTCTGCAAGATATCACCATCATTTCAAAAATAATTTCCAGCTTGACGTTTATGACATATGTATTCGGTATTCTGCATATGGGGCAGTGGTCCACTCGCATCAGAGCTGATGACCGTAAGAACACTCTCCTATAGGTAACATTACAAGACTTCTCGTGTTTCAGGACAGATAGGGCACTTCCCCGGATGTCACAATATCCACTGGTATGTCTGCAAGATATCACCATCATTTCAAAAACATTTCCCAGTTTGATGTTTATGACACATGTATTCGGTATTCTGCATATGGGGCAGTGGTCCTCTCGCTGAAAACAGTTATATCAGAGCTGATGACCGTAAGAATACTCTCTTATAGGTAACATTATAAGACTTCTCGTATTTCAGGACAGATAGGGCACTTCCCCGGATGTTATAATATCCACTGGTATGTCTGCAAGATATCACCGTCATTTCAAAAACATTTCCCAGTTTGATGTTTATGACGCATGTATTCGGTATTCTGCATATGGGCAGTGGTCCACTCGCTGAAAACAGTTATATCAGAGCTGATGACCGTAAGAACACTCTCTTATAGATAACATTATAAGACTTCTTGTGTTTCAGGACAGATAGTGCACCACCCCGGATGTCGCAATTTCCACCGGTATTTCTGCAAGATATCACCATCAATTCAGAAATAATTTCCAGCTTGACGTTTATGACATATGTATTCGGTATTCTGCATATGGGGCAGTGGTCCACTCGCATCAGAGATGATGACCGTAAGAACACTCTCCTATAGGTAACATTACAAGACTTCTCGTGTTTTAGGACAGATAGGGCACCACCCCGGATGTCGCAATCTCCACCGGTATTTCTGCAAGATATCACCATCATTTCACAAATAATTTCCAGCTTGACGTTTATGACATATATATTCGGTATTCTGCATATGGGGCAATGGTCCACTCGCATCAGAACTGATGACCGTAAGAACACTCTCCTATAGGTAACAAAGACTTCTCTAGTTTCAGGACAAATAGGGCACTTTCCCGGATATCACAATCTCCACCGGTATTTCTGCAAGATATCACCATCATTTCAAAAATATTTCCCATTTTGATGTTTATGACATATGTATTCGGTATTCTGCATATGGGGTAGTGGTCCACTCACTGAAAACAGTTATAGCAGAGCTGATGGCCGTAAGAACATTCTCCTATAGAACACTGGGTATATTTTAGATTGTAAAAAGTGTTAATTTAAAAAGTATGTTTTTTTCATAAGGCATCGTTTCCCGAGCCGCAGTGGGAAATAAAACAGCTTGAGGTCGAGTTGGTTGTAATAATATTTTGGCCCTATTCAAATTAATAGTGATCTAAAACATTGGCGACGAGGACTCTTATGGTAACCAAAAAAACGCAGTGAACAAAATGCCAGAGACGACAACTAACGAAATAGTGGGACTTTTAGGTTCGCTTAATACCTTTAATCATGAAAACTCTGACTTTTCAGTTTTCCTCGAAAGATTAAAGCAATTTTTCATTTCTAATAACATTACGGAAGATAAACGTAAAAAGGCTATTCTCTTGAATACGTTTTCCGAAAAATGGTATATATTAGTTAGGAACTTGTGTGTTCCAAACCTTCCAGAAGATAAATCTTTCGAAGATTTATGCAAATTGTTATCAGAACATTTGGCTCCAGTTAAATCGTTATTTGCTGAATGGCTAAGATTTTACACAGCAAGCTGCGAAACTAGTGAAAGTGTTGCGGACTGGGAAGCTAAAATAAAGAAATTAGCTTCAAATTGTCAGTTTGGTGACGAACTTGGAACAGTTATGAGAGATATCTTTGTTATTGGCATAAATGACTCAAAAATCATGGACCGTTTATTTGAAGAAGACGCTTCAAAATCATCAGTAAATTTAAAACAAATGGTAAAGTTGGCACTATCCAAGGAATCGGCTTTGAAGGAACATACCGTCAGACAGAGTTGGGGAGCTGTAAACATCAAGGCTGAACCGGTAAATTTTCATTGCCAACGCAGTCAAGGGCAACGTTATACCCAGCGATCTGATCCAAGGGTGAAACAGGGTTCACTGGGGGTAAGCATCATGGAAAGATTCAAGCGGTAAGCAGCTCAAAATTGTGTTCAGTGTGCGGTCGGAAAAATCATTTGACAAGTGATTGTACCTATAAAAATTGCATATGCTATAGATGTGGAATAAAGGGTCATTTAGCTCCTGTTTGCAAAGAAATTACTCAACATTTTTTGAATGTAGCTGAACCAGAAACTGTTTCCGATTATTCACTTTTTAATATTCGCAATTTAGATTCAGATATTGATTTAAATGGCAATGTGAAACCAACTTTTGTAAATTTATTGGTAGAAAATATTCCGTTAAGATTCGAAGCAGATTCAGGTTTTGCTCACGCAGCAATTTCAGAAAAATTATATGACAAACATTTTCAATGTAAAAAATTGTATAAAAACGACTTAGCTTTTAAAGATTATGTAGGTCTTACTTTTGAACCTTTAGGATTTCTAAATTTACATATTACCTATGAAGGAACAAAATCAATTTTGAAAACTTATGTTGTTAAAAATGGGGGTCCTCCACTTATTGGAAGAAACGGTTTAAAAATGTTAAATTTAGGCATAGGCAAAATCAATTATGCATCTAATGCGGAAAATGATTGCATTGTAGAAAGGGCTGTCGAAGAGGTGAATATTTTATGTGAAAAATATAAAACAGTTTTTGATAGCGGTTTAGGAACTTTTAATAAGATGGAGATTTCTTTGAAAATCAAGGAGGGTACTGTACCAAGGTTTTATAAAGCTCGACCCGTACCTTTAGCCCTGAAATCAAAAATTGAAAAGGAAATTAAAAGATTGGTGGATAATGGTGTTTTAGTACCTACTGAATTTTCGGAGTGGGCTACACCAATAGTTCCAGTGTTAAAATCTAATGGCGAAATTCGAATTTGTGGTGACTTTAAAATTACTTTGAATCCACATCTAGAAATACCACATTATCCATTGCCACGGTTAGAATATTTATTTTCTCAGTTACAGGGGGGAAAGAAATTTTCAAAAATTGACCTCTCAGAGGCCTATCAACAAGTTGTTCTAACATCAGAATCCAGAAAACTTGTAACAGTTAGTACTCACAAGGGACTTTTTTCATATACCAGGTTACCCTATGGCATAACATCGGCTCCATCTTTATTCCAAAATATTATGGAACAGATGATTGTCATGCCGGGCGTTGCCTGTTTTTTAGATGATATCCTAATAACCGCGGATAATGATGATTTACATTTAGAAAGTCTTGAAACAGTATTGAGGCGACTTCAGGAGTGTGGTTTGAAGGTAAAAAAGAGAAATGTTGTTTTTTTCAGAAGTCAGTTAAATATCTAGGCCACATAATTGATAGAAATGGCTTACATACTTCGGAGGATAGAGTTTTGGCAATCAGGCAGGCTCAAATTCCAAAAAGTATAACAGAAGTAAAATCATTTTTAGGAATGGTAAATTTTTATTGTCGATTTATTCCAAACGCTTCTGAAATAATGAGACCTCTGTATAACTTACTAAAAAAACAAACAACTTGGTTTTGGTCTTCGGACTGTCAAAAAAGTTTTGAGAAAACTAAAAATATGTTATTATCTTCATCAGTATTAGCACATTTCGATCCCGAAAAAAAAATTAAATTAACTGTGGACGCATCGCAATATACATTAGGTGCAACCTTAAGTCATATTATGGACGACAAATCAGAAAAACCTATTGCTTTTGCTTCGCGATTACTCAATAAGGCGGAAATTGGTTATTCCCAGATTGAAAAAGAAGCTCTTGCAATAATATTTGGTGTAAAAAAATTTTTTCAATACCTATACGGACAACATTTCTATTTATTTACTGACCATAAACCATTAATAGCTATTTTTGGTGATAAAAAAGGGTTGCCAGTTTTTGCAGCAAATCGTTTACAAAGATGGGCGCATATTGTTTCAGCGTTCAGATACGATATTGAGTACGTGAAATCTGAAAATAATACGGCTGACTTTTTATCTAGATCACCTTCAAAAAACGAAGGTAAGGAATGTAAAATAAAAACCTTATGTTCAAATCCAAATATTTCATATATGAAATATGTTGAAGAATCGTGTTTACCCATAAATTCCACAGTGGTAAAAAAACGTTCAGAGACTCTGTTTTGAACAAAATAAGTTTTTATATTCGGAACGGTTGGCCTGATAATGTCCAGCAGAAAACATGAAACCGTATTTTTTGCGTAAAAATGAGTTAACGGTAGGACTGCCTTATGTGGGGATATCGATTAGTAATTCCTCCGAAATTACGACAGTTAATTCTGGAAGAACTACATTCATCACATATGGGTATGGTAAAAATGAAATCTTTGGCGCGCTCATATGTGTGGTGGCCATCGATGGATGGGGAAATTGAAAATACGGCACGAGGGTGTGAATCATGTCAACGCTTCTCAAGTAATCCTCCAAAGGCTTCCCTAACAGTTTGGAATTGGCCGCGAGAACCATGGACGAGATTGCACGCTGATTTTTTTGGACCATTGTTCAACAAAAACTTCTTAGTGGTGGAAGATGCAACTTCAAAGTGAATAGAATGTGTAGAAGTTGGTAATATCACGACTTCAACAATTATAAAATTTTTCAGGGAACTTCTTTCCAGATTTGGCTTACCACGTGAACTTTGCACTGATAATGCGAAAACGTTCACATCTGAAGAATTTCAGAATTTTTTGTCAGCTAGTGGCATAAAACATTCTACGGGTGCTCCTTATCATCCCGCAACAAATGGTTTGGGAGAAAGTGGGGTAAAGATAATGAAAAATGCTATTTTGAAAGCAAGAGACCAAAATACAGATTCTGACTCGCATCTGATTATAAATCGGTTTTTGTTTCAATATCAAAATACACCTCATACCACAACAGGTGAAAAACCATCAAAATTATTAATAGGTCGTTCTTTACGCTCTAAATTCGATCTATTACTGCCTTCTGTCAAAAATGTTGTGAATAATAAACAGAATTATCAAAAATCATATCACAAAAATAAGAGAGACATATTTTTCAATGGAAATGATCACGTATGGGTAAGAGATTTTAGATCTGGTACACCTCTTTAGTGTTCAGGAATAGTCCAGAAGGTTCTTGGCTTGAAAGCATACTTGGTTCAAACAAATTGTGGAATGAAATGGAAAAGGCATAAGAACCAAATGAAATCTAGACTGTCAGTTGCAACAAAACCTGAACCTGTTCCAATCATTCCCCGATTTGATTTGAACGAAGGAGGAACTGTTAATAATGTAGATTCTAAGGTAAACAGGAATGGCAGCGAAAACATAGTTAGTGAAAATGTAAGTACGTCTGAAACTTATTCCCCTAAGATATTGAGACTTCGAAGTCAGTTGAAACAACCGGATAGGTTAAGAATGTGATTAGAATTTATAGAAGTTTTCTTTGGGTGACATTATTTTTAAGGAAGAGGTGTTAGATATTAAGTTATTTAGAACACTGGGTATATTTTAGATTGAAAAAAGTGTTAATATAAAAAGTATGTTTTTTGTATAAGGCATCGTTTTCCGAGCCGCAGTGTGAAATAAAACAGCTTGAGATTGAATTAGTTGTATTAATATTTTGGCCCTATTCAAATCAATAGTGATCTAAAACAGAACTGCAAGGCCGGATAATCGATTTTCACTTCCTATCGTCCAACCCGTGTTAGGAATCACACGTTAAAAAGTAAGACCTCGTTAGTTCTTAGCTCGCACAAGTTTCGACTTTTGAGAGTTGTCGTTCGTAGGGAAGCGACGGCTGGTTAATGGAGAAACAGAGACCGAAAAAAATTACGTGTCTTGATTTTATACTACTCCTCGATGGGAAAAAATATCGTTCAAGCGAAGCAACGGCTAGGAAAGTGTTATAAAAACTCAGCTCAATAAGACAAAACTATTAAACGTGCAAACGTGGTCGTAGAGACACCGATGATGCAGAAAATATAAAAAAAAACACTAAATCGTTTTGAAAGATCTAAAAGTGAAGTTGCGTGAGTTAGCTGACATTGTAAAACATCTAAAGAAGCTATTGGCTGTATATTCCATGAGCATTCGACTATGAAAAAGCTCTGTTCAAAATGGGTGCCGCGTGAGCTCACTGTTGACCAGAAACAAGAACGCTTTGATTATTCTGAGCAGTATTTGGCCATGTTCAAACATAAAATCGGAATTTTTGCGTCAATATATGACAAATAATGAAATATGGATCCATCACTCTACTCCGGAATCAAAACGATCGTCATCTGAGTGGAGAGCAACTGGTTAACTTCGTCCATAGCGCACGAAAGCACAACAATCCGCTGGAAAGATTATGGCCTCGGTATTTTGAGATGTGCGTGGTGTGATATTCATCGACTATAATGAGAAGGAAAATATCATCAACAGTGAACAATATATAGCGAGATTGAAGTGAAGCATGAAAAAATTGCATGAAATGGGCTTCAAATTGCTCCCGCTTATACCATATTCGCCAGGTTTAGCTACTCGCTGTTTGCAGCAAAAATGCTTACTGGCAAGAAATCTCTCTCGAATGGAGAGGTTACTTGAATAACTTTTTTTGAGATCAATCGCTCTAACACCTAACTGATATTTTTGCACTCGACGCGCGTTTCGCCAACAAAGTTAGCATCCTCAGGAGAAGAAAACTGATACCTAGTCTAGTCTGGTTAGTCCTTATATACTAAATTTTGTTACCTGAGGTTGTATACCTGAAGTACAATATGGAATTTCTCGATAATTAACTACCTGCAAGTTCTTCGTAATTATTCTCTTCCTAACAGAAGATTGAAAAGCGGGATGGGCCCCTTATCGCCATGCATGCTGTTCTTACATTTTACTATTTCTAGACTCT
>WOGN01009076.1:0-10981 GCA_015342105.1 Leptinotarsa texana
GGTTGCTTTTATGAACAACAGGAAGGAACGGCCATGGGAAACCCCTTGTCCCCCTACCTGGCAGACCTGTTCATGAGCAGATTCGAAATGGAAACCAGAGAAAAATCAAAGTATTTTCCTAGGATTTGGCTAAGATATATTGACAATATTTTCGCGATATTTGATACCAAAAAATCGAATATTGAGACTTTGTTTTTTTTAAATAATAGTTTCCATCAATAAAATTCATGTATGAGTTAGAAAATAAGGGACAACTACCATTTCTTGAAGTTTTGGTAATAAGGAGCCGATATGGAGGGTTATATTTACAAAAAAAAACAAGCACTCACAGGTATATTCCTGACAGTTCACATCAGTGGACAGCACAAACGTGCTTGGTTGAATTTTCTAGTGCCTCGTCTTTTGACTTTACCTCTAACACATGATAGGTTCACAAAAGAAAGACGTATGCAGGAAATAGCAGCCACTAACGGTATCTCGATGGGTATTGTAGGCGACATAATAAGGAAGAAGAAGTTTATGTTGAGAATGAACGAAATCTCGACTTATAGAAAGGACCAAAACCAAGATGAATACATCTCAATTCCATACCACCAATATACGAAGAACTTTGGAAAGATGTTCAAAGAACTAGATATGAAGGTGGTTTTTAAAACAAGTCATACACTACAGAGCCTTTTGGGAAGTTCAAAAGATAAAGTCGAAAATTCGGAAAAGTCTGGAATTTGCGAAACTAAAGAAACGAAATACTCCAACAAAATATAAGGACTGCAATGCAAAATATTATAGACAGACAAAAAGATCTATAAAAGTAAGATACTAGGAACACATAGCACAATTAAAATATGGAAGACCTGAAAAATCAGCAGTCGCCCATCATATTTTGCAACAAAACCATTCCATAGACTTCAGTTCATTAAGATTAGTTAGACAAGTTAACAACAATAGGCAACTAGTTGCCTATGAAAGTGTAGAAATAAATAAACATAATAATATTATGAATAACGATGACGGACCAATACCAAATAGCATACTATATAGCTTGGTAAAATAATATTATTGGATTTACTGATTACTACATAAGGACAGTGTAAAAATAAATTTAGATAGGAATATTGTGAAATTAATTTTTATATAGCTGAAAATGGTTTTATATATAATCATAACATTTAAGTATGAGCAAATATTGTAGAATAATAGATAAAACAAATTGTAAAATTAATTTATGGTGGTATATCTGTATGGGTGGTATACCTATATGGTTTACCTGTATAGTATACGTGTATAACATTAACAGCGTTAGCTTAGGAAAGTTTCCAGTTTAATCTTCCTCTTGAAGATGATCACTTGGTGATCGAAACACGTGTCGAGGTGTTAAAAATAACGATTTGGTATTAGGAAAAAACTCCAGTAATATTCATTAGTACACCAAAGGTTCCAAACAGTGCATCATAACTCTTCAAAAATTGCCTTTTTAAATAAACAAATGAACCACTAAGGATAAGAAGCCAGCGCGTGGTTATGTTACGTTTTATTTTTCAACATAAGTTAGTGTTATCGTTTCAAAACAATATCTACACTTAAACAAACCAACAGAATTTTAATAATAATATTCTGTACTACTTAAACAAAATAATGAAATTTTGTTTGTGTGTGAATAATTTGTTAAAAGTATATTATTCATGTAGATAATAAAGAGTACCGGTCCCAGTACTATACCTTACGGCACAACATATTGTACTTTTCTTTTTCCACTCAGTGTGTTATCGATTATTACCTGCTGCTTCCTGTTGCCCAGGTAGCTTTCGAATAACTTGTGTACATTTCCCCTGAATTCTAGGACTTGCAAATCCTTCAAAAGCTGTTTGTGTTCAACAGTGTCGAAGGCCTCTGCAAGATCCATAAAAACACCTAGGGAATGTTTTTTGCTCTCCAGGCTGGTATATATTTTTGATATGAGCGCGCAAATTGCATCATTTGAAGATTTTCCTTTAACGAATCCAATTTGTTTTTCAGATTAAAATATTATTTTTATCAAGATAGCTGACTATCTAACCTACAATAGTGGTGTGTGAACGTGAGTAGAAGTGCTCTGTCGAATAAATATTTATCGAAATGGTCAGTATAGGAATAGTGAGGAGTGATAAAATCAACCATGATGAGGAAACCAATGAAGTTAACTCTTTTTTGACTGTTGACATAATGAAGCAAATTATAGCAAATGAATTTGAAAATTGCACAAAAACACTTCTTGGAGAAATCTCAATCCTCAAGAATGAGATTCAGGTGTTGAAAGATACGAAAATTGATTTGATCAGATTATTAAGTAATAGTGAGGTATCAACATTGCAAAAATTCAATGATATCGAAGCTGAATTATCATTCAATTTGGATTTATCAGGAAAAACCGTCACAGAAAAAAAAGAGTTTGAAAAATACGAATTTATATGTGACATGGAATGATACGAACTCTGTTACATTCAACGTAGACATTGGAGTTCCACAGGGCTCAGTTTTGGGACCACTAATTTTTCTGATTTATATCTATGATTTACCACAACATTTAGATACAAAATCAATATCAGTTTTTGCTGATGATACTGCAGTCTCAGAAGGAGCTGATATTCCTGCGGAAGTACGGTCGAAAATGAACACAATAAGTCGTTAATTTACGAAATGGTATCACACAAAGGAACTTATAGTCAATGCTGACAAAACGGTGTTAGTTCAATTCTTCAACCGAAGACACTTAAAGCCTATACAGGTTGATATAAATAATGTTACTATCTATTCGTCGGAAACCACAAAATTTTTAGGACTTCAACACCAGTTTCTACGCATTAGTACAACTTAAAAAGGTTATGAATGAAGAGCATTTATTGAACATTTACTATGAGATGGTTTATTCAGTACTATCTTACAGTGTGCTTTTGTGGGGAGATGGGATTAACATCAGTCGAGAATTCATCTCTATAAAAAAGGGTTTGAAACCAATTCAAAGGTGTCACAATTACCCAACAAGAAATGGAAATCTAATTAAAATTCATCAAAATCGTACTAGATTGTTTCAAAAATCACCCTCTCTAGCAGCCTCCAAGCTATTCAATTGACTATCTTCAAATATAAAGAGTATCCCATTAATATCTACTTTCATAGGCAAAGTTAAAAAATACCTTTTAGGGGGATGTTTTTATTCTATCAAGGAGAATTTTGAGTACACTTTCAAATGATTTTAATCAATGTTGTGTACTCTCTATGTAACATATTTACATGTTTGTTTAATAATAATAATATTTTATACACCATTCACGATACATAGTGTATATATGGTAAGTGAATCAATAAAGAGAATTAATACTAGATATAAATTTAAAAATGTTAATATTTATACAAGACGTCACTAAAAAGAAGAAAAAAGAAATAAATTTATACATACATATAAACACATACACAATAAAAATATATAAAAACGTATACAGATCTAGTTCATATTTTATTTTTCAGAAATTATCGTCTAAAAATTCTTGGAAACTATAGTAGTATTTCTCTAATAGCAAGTCTTTAACTTTATTTCGAAATATGATGTTAATTTCAGTCCGTTTGAGTGATTATGGTAATTTATTGTAATATATGTAATTCTATGTTTAGGAATTTTCAATAAGTTGCAGATTAATATGTGTATATGGCATAGCATAGTAAATGCTCAACAAGCCTGCTGTATTCAAGGTTGATTTCATTTGTTCAATAGCGAAATAGACTTTATTCAGTTTTGAACATACACTTTCAATGTGTCTACCCCAATTTATACTCTCATCTAAATGAGTGCCTAAAAATTTAGTTTCCATAGAGGGTTGGATGTCGTCAATTACAAAAAGTTCGTTGGGTAACAATTTTCGGTGAAAAAATTTGACTATTACCGATTTGGACGTGTTTAGAAGTAACTTATTTCTCTGACACCAGGATGAAAATTGATTTACAACTATTTCCAGTTTAACTGCAAGCTGTTCTGCATCCTGATCGGATATTGTTATCGTTGTGTCGTCGGCAAACATGATAACATGAAGTTTTCTAAATATTGCGGAAGGTCATTTACATAAAAAAAAACAACCGTGGCCCAAGAACTGAACCCTGTGGCACCCCAAGTTTCACAGCCTGACTGTGTCAAATTGAATTATTGCATCTCACTATCATTGTTCTATCTGTCATAATTTTTGGATGGCCGTTGCAATGGCTCCGTAAGTTAACATAGGCCTTATTATTGCAGTGTAGATCCAGGTGACCACACGGGGTGAAAGACACTGCTTATGAGCCACATAATATGCTCTTTTTGTTCTACTCTGTAGGTGATAGCTTCCTGTCAAGGATAGTACCAAGGTATTTCATCTCTTCAGAAAAGTTTCGTTTTTTTTTGAAGATTTCGGGAGGTTTTAAGCCCGATAAACTTCTTTTCCTGGTGGGATTGATCGATAGTGAGTGCTCCTTAAACCATGTTTCTATTAATTTGAACCCATTCTGCGCTCTATCGCACAGTGTGTTCACAAATTTGCCGGTCTGCAAGATAACTATGCCATCTGCGTATGCAATTGTGTAGAATCCATTTTTGTTGAGGTGATTAAGCAGGGTATCCAGAACTATGTTCCAGAGAAGGGGTAATAAGACCCCTCCCTCTGGACATCCCCTCATGACCAGTGCTTTCACTGTGATGTCTTCTACATTGATACTTATTGCTCTACTACCAGGGGTACATTCCTGGAGTGTAATTGTTGGAAAGGTTGTTTTATCAAACGCTCCCTCGATATCTATGATTATACCCAGGGTGGATTCTTTATTGTCCAATGATCTCTCGATTCTGTCAACCACATGGTGAAGGGCCGAATCAGTAGACCTTCCCGGGGTGAGACTAATTGGTCGGAATGCTTTTGGTAGGGTGTAGTCCATCCTACCTGGTTTGGGTATAAATACTACTCTTACTTCCCTCCACTTACTGGGAATATACCTCAGAGCTAGAGAGGCTCTGAATATTCCAATCAGGTGCGGCATAAGAGTGTCCAGTCCCCTCTGAAATAAGGCTGGTCTTATACTATCAGGTCCTGGTGACTTGACGGGGGAAAAGCCGGATATAGCCCATCTTATTTTGTCCTCACTAGCATATTGCACTAGCATATTGCCAGTCGTATTGTGAGGGTGTTGTTGGTACATCCATCCAGTTCGTCGTTCCAGGAAAGACAGAACCTGGGAAGTGAGTTTCCATAAGAATCTCAGCACTCTCCTGGAGGTTGGCGGCTTTGTCGCCATTTTCCGTCACGATGCCGATACTCTTATGGTGAATCATGGTTGATTATTGTATTTGTAAAAAGTTCTGAGCTGATCCAAGCCACTGGAAATAATTAGAAAACGAAATTTGTGAAAAATGTGGATTATTGTGTAACCAATGAGCGATTCCTAGTATGATTGAGGAACACAATAGCATTATCGAATTTTCTCATTGAAATGAAATGTTCAAGACGTAACTTTAATTAACTGATAATAAAATACAATTCGAACAATACAAAATACTTCAATGTAACCTCATATGACTAAGAACAGCAAAATTGCTGCCAAACTTTCTCCCGCAAACTTCGCACTTGCATGTCAACTTTTCAACATAGTTATGAACCGATATTCTGTGTGACTTCAGAGACACGTTCTGCCTGAAGCCCATACCACACTCGGCGCATTTGTAAGGCGTCACATTGGTATGCTGACGTTCATGGGTCACTCGAGCGTGCTTTGATGAGAACTTCTTTTTGCAGTACTGACAAGGATATGGCCTAAGTTTTTGATGGGTCATCCTCTTGTGCTTGTTCAATGTGTACAGAGTGTAGAAACGTTTTCCGCAAACATCGCACACGTGGTTTTTCTCGCCTGCAAAGGGAAAGTTATGAGAATGAAAAAAAGTTTTGGAAAAAAATTGATTTAGGAATACCTATATAAATCATTACTAATATCTATATCAGAACAAAAATGTCGCTTGTCACATTTGATACAAATGTTTTTCGAAAAACAGGACTATTATTGAGTAATGATAAAGCTTTATTTTCCATTTGACAATTTTTATATACGAGAATCCAGGAATGGCGTTCATTCGTTATATATTAAGCAAAAGTGTTGCGAAGTTGTGATTGTTTCCCATTTCTTTTACAACAAAAGATAGACTTTTTATTCAACAAATAAAACCGAAAAATTTAAAACACTTCAAATTGAAAATAACTCTTATGAATTTAAAGTAACAATATGACTGAAAATGACATTTAATGCCTTTTGATTATAACAAAATACATATTTTGAACAATTCACTACCAATATTTCAGAATTTTCTTCTTCATGCTCCATACAAATAACGGTACTTCTGCAAATGTATTTAAGGTTTTCCTTATAAATTGTGGTTTTCAAGGGAACACATCAAAAAAATAAAATAGTAAGGAGTATTATTCAGTTCAAAACTAAAAGGTCAACTTGAACACATAACGTCAGTATATGAAATGTTCAATCTGAGCAATATTGATAATATAATAATAATAATAATAGAATTTATTCATCAATCAAAGGTTTTACAAGGCATTATGCATACACACATGCATAACACTTATCAGACTAGTCAAGAAAGAAAAGAAGGTAAATTACAAATAAATTGTTAACATAGTATATTAAGTATAGTCGCAAACAAACCAGAGAAATTATACATCCAATAGTCAGTTTCAACAATTATGAGATATCACGAATTATAAGATTCTTCAACATTATAAAATACTTTTTCAAGAAGAACATTTTTTAATTTATTTTTGAATAGAATGTCATTCAGATTCACATCTATCAAATTTCTTATTTTATTGTAACACTTGATACCAATATGCTTTGGTGAATTTTCACAGACTGATAACCTTGAATAGGGTTGTCGAAGTTTTTCTTTATTCCTAGTATTATACATATGAGTGTCTTCATTCCTCATTAGTTCTTTTTGGTTACGTTTTATGTACATACTCAGTTCAAGAATATATAAACATGGAAGGGTTAGTATTTGGAGATTCTTGAATAAAGGTTTACATGTTGTGGTTGGATGAGCATGACAAATCGTTCTTATTATCGTTTTTTGAGATACAAATGCCCTTTCAAAGTGACAAGACGACCCCCAAAAAATCACCCCCAGAAATATTGAAACTATGAACGCAAACTCATTAAAACCACTATGAAGACCGTCATTCAATCTACAAGTACTAGCATTACTAGTACTTATACATTACTACTGCAACGTGTTACTCAATAATAATGATAATAATAATAATAATATATATTTCACCACAAAAAATAAAACTTATTTTCATGCTTTAAAAAATGATCCGGTAGAAAATTTTGTACTCTATACATTGATGCTGTCCATTATTTTTCCAAATTTTAATTTTTTTGCCTCTTCCCAGCTTACTACTATATTACTGAGTTAGAGGTATTCCGCTTCACTTAATAAGAACCTATCTTACTAACCGTCAACAAGCAGTGATGCTCAACGGTACCTTATCAAACTTTCAAACTATTAGGCATGGCGTTTCGCAAGGATCTGTTTTGGGCCCGCTCTTGTTTGTCATTTCATATATGATGCCGTTCAAATCGGTTCTCCTTGCGGACGACACCACTTTCATTCTGTCTGATAAAAACAATGATATGTTACAGTCTCACCTCGACGAGGTATCTAATAGTACTAATTAGTGGTTTCTATCTAATAAGCTGAAACTAAAAGGTCAGAAGACACAATATATCCAGATTTCCGCTAATAATAAAATTATCTCTAATTGTGAAACTAATAAAATTAAATTACTGGGCATTACATTAGATAATTGACTCAAATGGTCTGCACATATTTATCAACTGAAGAGAAAACTCTCGGATTCTCTGTTTGTTCTTCGCCAATTGAAGTACATCACTAGTGCAAATATATTGAAAACCTCATATTTTTCACTGTTTTACTCTCATATTAGTTATGGTGTACAACTTTGGAGAAATTCATGTCATTCCATTCAAATATTTAGAATGCAAAAGAAGACATTGAGAGTGCTGTATAGCCAATATTGGATACAGGGATCAATGTCAAGAATATTTCAAAAAACCCAGAATTATGCCATCGCAAACATTATTTCTTTATTACGTTTTGATTGAAATCCGTAATAAGAAATCATCCGTGGCAAAACAATGTCATATCCACGAACATAACACACGAAACGATCACCACATTAGCAGAATAAATCGATTTTGTCTTCACTTATCGCAAAATAATTCCATAGATTACTCTTTGTACAAAATTTTGCCCCAAGATTTCTAAGAACTCAGTTTGACTACTTACAAAAGAAAATTGAAAAATTATTTGTTGAGGCATTGCTTCTATTCTGTCAATGACTTCAGAACACATTTTTGTGGTAACACACAAATCAATATTTCTTTTTGATTTTCAAAGTTTTTACATATGTGATTGTTGTTATTTGCTTGCAAACTTGTAAATTTTAAAAGTAAAGCCAAACATGACTTGCTACAAACATATTGTATTATGTAACGTAGTCAAATGATTATTTTTTTTTACCGAAGTATGCGTTGGTCAGGCTCTATCCCCCGAAGCCCCGCTACATTCAGGAGGGGGCATGCCAGCATTATCAACCAACGACCACTTCCCCACTGTGGGGTAAGTGACCATTGGGTCTGAGAATCATGTGTCCTGAGCAAGCACAGTGAGCCAAGAATGACAGACTTCTGCATCTGTCCAGCTGAGAATTCGGCCTTAGTGCGGCAGGCATTATTATAATTTCATTGAGCGTTTTAGACCAATTTTTCTCTACGAATACAAATTGAGTCAAAGCGCTGCCAAAATAGCCCGAAAAATTAACAACAAATAATTGAGGGACAAAAGACCTTTCAAATGATGTATCACTGGACCCCATGCCATTGAAAAAAATAGGAGGGTAGTTGCTGACCGCAGGGGTTAAAGTTTCGGGCATGATTTCTATATCAGAATTAGTCCCCCTAGAAATAAACATTGACGTATTCTTTGAAATTTTCGATTACACGTCCGTTTCTGACTTACAGGGGGGTCAAATTTTAGTTGGAATGCCCTTTTTAGTAAACTAGATGTTTCAGTTTAAATTATTCATTCATTCATTCTTCATTGTTTCACATAAAGTCACAAAGTGAACTACATACCCGTCTAATCTTTTAACCCTAGGCTTGAAAGCCATTATGAACTGCAGTGTGCCTCCGATATCCGTACCTTCCCCTATCCTAAACTTCAAGAGCGAGAAGTGAGAATTGGTCATGTTTATAGGAATGGCTATTTTTGAATGCAGTTCCTGCTCCAATTCGTACGAGTACAGAAAGCTATCACTGCTCGCTTCACGAATGAGATCATAGTGCTTATAAGGAACAACGTCAGTAATCTTATAGTTATGGAACGTTTTGGAAAGAGAGTGGTTATAGAACGTCTCGTTTTGCAACAGCTCGTACTCTGAAGACTCACTAGTGAGCTGGTTCGAAAAAAATTTCAGTCTGAAAGTTAGATTACTGTGGAGCCCTTCTACGGAATCCTTTCCTGAGAACTTCAGCTCGATGTAGTGCCAGGATTCAGGTTCTGTCCAGAAAACTACTGCAGCAGAGGTTACGTTCGAACCAAACTTCTCCTGCTTTTGATACTTCTCGTCTGAGGGGGGTTTGTTGATATCTGTTCTAACCAGCAGCTGTTCCATGTTATCGGAAAAATGTATATCATTAACTTTCATTATGGCATGGTCATTCAGATTTGGTACGAAGAATTTGAAGTACCTGCTTTCATTTAGTGTAGCTGTTACTTCGACAAGATCGCCTTCGGATATGATTAAGGGACTGTCAACTTTTTTCGTTGACAGAGTAGCCTGTACATTAGCAAAGCAAGAAGGGCTAAGACCTGTAAAAAAATTTATCTGATTAATATGAAACATTCTAAAGTAAATGTGAGAATGTATCGACATTTTATACTCTTGTGCCTATAGAGCTCAATAAGGAACAGTAAATTATTTCTACCATAGTTGAGTTATGAGATCGATGTATATTTGTAAAGGATGTTTCTTGAGTAAAATCAATGATTTCAGAGGTATATTCCTTGTGATGTTTTTTAAAGAAAAATTTCTATGAACATATGAAACTACTGTAAATGAAAACCGAATATCTTGGTCAAAGTTCGCCATAAAGTCTGCCTTGACTTTGCGAGCTGAGGACTAACGAGGTCTTACCTTTTAACGTGTGATTCCTAACACGGTTGGACGATAGGAAGTGAAAATGGATCGTCCGGCCTTGCGGCTCGAACCATTGGTTCACATAGCGGTCGATTGAGTGAGTAGAGCAAACCACCCATCTCAACCAACCGGCTACCATTTGACCATTGATTAATATAGTTTTGTTAATTGCCTATAGAGAGAAAATAGCAAGTTAGTGATGTACAGTACATTTCTTTAATGACCCTTTTAATTTTTGAACGGGTCAACTCAAAAAATTGAAATTTGGGATAATGAAATTAATGCATAAATACTTTATTTTGAAATTAAATTGACAGAACTTTCAGGAATTAAATGGGAAGGGGGGGTCTTGTGACACATCATTTTGAAGCTCCTAACGAATACTTCATTCCCCTAGAATATGAATTCAATATCATCACCTACTACAAAATGGCAGAACATTTAATAATTTCCTGAACACAAACACATTAATATCGATATTTCTAGAAATATTCCTTTTTATCTGCCACATGGCAATTCCGACAACCCGACAAGGTTTCTTAAGTTATTTTTTGTTTATAAACACGACAAAAAATTTCAGTACGATAATGAACATTATTGTTAGGTTAGAACATTCTCATTTCGTTTTCGGTTTTACTAGTAGAAAGGTACCACGTCAACAATTTATATTTTCATATTTTTTGTCTCTCATATGTATT
>WOGN01009077.1:0-10980 GCA_015342105.1 Leptinotarsa texana
AATTGATTTGAAAACCCTGAAAAAAACAATTACAAAATTACTAAGGTTAACCGAAAATAACAATTTTATTACACAACAAAAAATTAACATACAAGCTACAACCAAACAAATAAAAATTAAAATATTAATGAAATCTAAAAAATTAAGATTACAAAATTATTGTTGGTAAAAATGAAAAACAAATTGAAAAACTTAATGAAAGAGATTTCAAACCAAGTTATGTCACGACGTTTCGATTGTTAGTATTCACAATAACTGTTATCAGTTATCACCCGAAGACGATTGCTACCAAAAATTATTTAAATTTGATTGACACCTCAAACACTGGAAAACCTTCATTGGAATAATCAACCGTTTGGTACATAAATCACAACTGAAGACTGTATCGTGGAGAGATACATACACACAGAATAATGAATACTTATTTCGAAATGAAATTTAGAAATTGTATATCTATATAATCATTTTCTTGTATGTATGTATGTATATCTCCTTGATACAGTCTTCAGTTTTGATTTCGGTTAGAGTTTTGGAACGAGATGGAGCTGTTACTAGTACCTAAATACTCTTAGAGGAAAGTTTCATATATGTAGCGGAACCGCGGTGAAATTAATCGAGTCCCAGGAATTTTGCTGTTTGCATAGGATCTATTGAATATAATTCAATCTCCAGCGTGGTATTAGCCGGGGAAGTAGTTGTTTTTCTGCAGGCATTTACCAGAATCTACTGTGTGGATAGTTGGGAGAGATGAATGTTCATAAATTTCATTTAGAAATATTCACCATATTGGCTCCCGTCAAAAGAAATAACTCAACAGATGCTAACTATATAATTGCTTATAACTCTTAATTAAAAATATGTGAAAATAAACGTGATTTAACTAATGCCCAAATTAATGAAATGGAAAAATGCCTAAGGCTTGATGAGAAATGTCAGTCCTCACAATCTCCGAATATTGATAGACACTTTCACGAAAAATATTGCGGCTTTGAAAAACCTGGGCTTCCCAACTGATCAGTGGTGCTTCTTTATTTTCAACATGCTACTGAGATTTCTCGAATCCAAAACGGTTTCTAGATTTGAATCAGAAATCAGTTCAGGCTAAATTCCTATATTTATATCGTTGGTAGAGTTTGTAACGAAACAATGTAGTAGCCTCGAAAGGGCTGCTGATTATACTCGTTCGAGCCAAACAAAACGAACAGGTAACCTCATTATATATCTCCAATTGCCCTTCCTAAATCCACCTCTCGACGTGCTTCTTTTCATAGTCAAACTAAAACTAGTTGCTTACTGTGTAACGCCAATCACCTCATTTACAAATATCTTCAGTAATCAAGTTTCAAGTAACACATACTTTTCTCTTTACGCCTGAAATCTACGTCCACCTATTCTTGCTCATCATCACCCTCATCTGGCTCAGTAGGAAGATATATGAATTTTGAGTGTTTGAATTGGGAAAGTTGGGGATTCACGTAATATTCACGTTATATTTGCTCGTTCAAGTGATCAATCTAAAAACCAGAATGACGAAAGAAAAAAGTCTGGGATCCACAGATAAACTGTGGGAGTTATGACAAAAATACGTTGGTCAAACTGAGCGTTCGTATGGTCCGAACGCGTTTCAAAGAACACGTTTCAACATGCCTAAGAGAATGACCACAGCATGAATGGAAAATTCTTGAAATTATTAAGACCAGTAAGTGACAATAGGCCCCTAGGTGCATTTGGAAGTTAGGAAATATATAATGTGTAAATAGATTCACGAACAGCAATGAAGGTTCCTTTCCAAACAGTCCGTTGTTTACTCTCCCACATGATAATTACGAGTAGAAACTAGAGGAGTATAGATATAATTAGTCATTAACATACAGGGCATTTCTTTATTTTTTGTACGGCCGTTTTCCGGCCTATTTCCCTAAACGGAAATAAACGGAAAACGTTCTAGTTTCTCCTCGACAGCTTACAGTAATACAACCAATTTTGTAGGCGCTGCTCGATATATTTTTGATTGTATGCAAAACACTGCGGGCCAGGAATATATTCACCATCTAGTTCCCAAATAGGCGGATTGTGAGAAGCTGAAATTAAATCAATCAAATCTCATATTTCCCACGTGATTGGTTCACATTGAGGCACTTCTTTATTCAATACCTCTTTGTCCTGTCGCTAGTATCGATCCCAATGACCTCTCCCCACTCACTCTGAGCCATTTTTCGACCTTGGGACATCTGAATACCTTTTATGACGAAGATTATTCTTCTCTGAAGTTAAATATTTTTTCCCGTTTACAGTTAATTCAGAGACTACATAGAGATTTTTGAAACCGTTGGAATCGAGAATAGTTGCACCCTTAATTCCAGAAAGGAAGTGGACAACACCTTTGACAAATAATAATATTGGAATTATGATCCTAATGAAAAATGAATTAATTTCTCTTTCACGTTGACAACTAGATATTCATCCTGGCCGAGTCGGAGTCCTGCGTGTTGTTACAGCCCCTTCCTCTCAAGGACTTTTGAAGTGCTCAGCGGTGAGATCTGCCCTTTACCACTCCACAATAATTGAATTAAAATGCCACTGCAAGCTTTGTTCCGTCTTCATCTGTATTTTGAATTTAATTTCAATTTATTATTATCCATTTTTTATTATTCTTACCCTGGTGTTTTCTGAAAGTATTTTCTTCTGTATTCATTTTTAAGATTCAGACCGTGGTATATTGTTTGCCTCCATTTGTGACAATATCGCACACACCTTATACGACATTCCTTCAAAAACGGTCGGGAGTGTGGGAGGAGAGTCACTGAAGTGCTCAAGATAAGCACAGTTCGGGTCAATTTTTCTATGGACAAAACACAAGCACTACAGGAAATCCATAAGGGCGCTCTAAGAGCGGTGCTTGTGCGAAAGAAGCGAGTCGCGATGGATTTGAATCGCTGGAGATTAAATTCACTTGAAAAATGTTTCTTATATGTACCTCTCTCGGTGGAATCAAATGTGCCAAGTCACTTGAATACCTTCCGTGAATGTATCTCTAAAAGAGAGACAATTATCCAACCTTCCTTCGATGTTCCAGACTATCAAAGTTGTAAGTGATGTTCGTTTACAATCAGGAGATGGCTCTTTTCTGGATGGAATCCAGCAGCTTCCGGAGATGCTTAGAGGTGGAGCTCCGTACATGTGAATAAAACTTCAAATAAGGTTTGATCTGGGTGTTATAAAGCACCAAAAGTAGCTGGGGATTGTATAGTTTTCTGGTTCGGAACAGTGTTCCAAGCTTTTTAGAAGCAGCCTTTACAATTCCAGCGATATGATTGTGTCCATTTTAACCCCCAAAAATCTTATCGAAACAGAAATTAGAATTGTCTGTCCTGACATAATTATATCTGGTACGGAGACATTTATCTTCTTGGAGAAAACCAATGCCTGGGTTTTCGTGGCCCTGAATTGAACCTGATTACTTTCACCCCAATTCGAAATTACTTTTAGATCCTTTAAGATATGTAACCTCCCGTTGCAGAATGCATCGGCTGCATCCGCAGCCGATGTCCTGGAATCCAAATGGAATAACGAGACAAGTGTCCTGTCATCAGCAAAGCAATATATATTGTATTTTCGTTTTTTTTTTCAATAAGTTGTTGATATACAATAAAAACAGGGTTGGGTACAACATGGATCCCTGGGGAACACCAGCGTTTATGGTAAACGTTCTTTCAGGAAGCTTGTGAGCCATAAACATAAATGATCCAATAAGTCATATCATCAAAGTTTGACCGGCAAACCCTGATGCCACACACGATCAAAAGCTTTAGAAATACCAAGCGCTACAGCTATTGACTCTCCCATAGAAGGTCGCCCGTTGATCTTTGTTTCCGAAAGCCATATTGATGATGTTAAAGCCTTCCAAATATTTAAGGATATGATGGTTTGTGGCTTTCTCCGTGATTTTTGATATCACTGAGAGCAAAGGGAATAATCTATAGGTATTTGGAAAATTTTTCTTGCCTCTTCCTTGTAAGATAGATTGAAAAGTCTGAAAAATACTGGTGCGAGTTCATTTGCGCACTTTGTACGTATTTGCTCACGCTCAAATTCATATCTGATGGAATCGGCCGATACTTAATAATAATAATAATAATAATAAGTGCTTTTATTGAAAGGTTACTCAGTACAAGAGATACTAATCTAACCTAACAAATGGCAGAATTCAACGTCTGCGCATGATAAATCAAGGCAGAAATTGCTCTTCCTTCCAACCATCTGCTTATCAGGTGTTCCTGCTGAACATATTTTCGGGGTGACTGTCCCTCATCCACTATTCACGTTCGGTGACTTCAAACAAGAAGTTTTTGCCAAAAGTGTACACCAATGTTATGTGGTGCATGAACATAATTGATGTTATTTTTTTCCCTTCAATTTTCCTAATTTTCTCTATTACCGTATCCATCGTAGCTTACTGAATTTTCCAGTCAACCGTTATTTCGAAATGTTACAATTGCATATTCTCGTTACTCCAAGTCCTTGCAACCCGCCTAGTTTATCAATAACGGTTACCTGGCAGCAAGCCAAGGATGCATATGTTATCATAGGTTCAACCAGCATTGTGTCTAGCCAATAAATCCGGTCTATCTCTGTATCTGTAGAGAAGGGAGGGTAAGTGTAGGCCAACAGCACCTAGGACACATGTGCCCAGTGTACATCCTCCCGAGTAGTTATCCTCCTAGGTCATCGCCCATCCTGTCCTTTTCAGGAATGTGGACAGGTATTTGGGAGACATCTCCTTCATATCGGTAGGTGTAGGCCAAGACTCGCCGAACACACACTCTCTTATTGACCATAACTCCGGACATTCGCATAGGACATCCTGCATAAAGGTATGTCCACTAGCTCCGTATTATTGAGGTGTTTCCTTAATTGACGGTGGCCAGTCAGAAATCCTACTGTCAAGCGTAGATTCTTCCTGGTCATCGCCAGCTTCCCAGGGTCGCCCAGAGTGATCCTGGTAAGATTGCATCCTTTGATTCCATCCCATCTCTTTAGGGATTGAGCATGGGTGTAATATTTGGCTAGTTCCGCAATTGTCGAAGTCATCAGGCCGTAGGTGCCACTGGGTCCTAAAATTCTTAGTCCAGCCGCTTCTTTGGCTAAACAGTCGGCAATACGATTACCTTTACTCTCGTCGTGCCTTTCAACCCACCTCAGGATAATGTTATTATTCTGTATTTTGTTTTATTTGTATTTTGTAGGGTTTATAAAACACAAACCTGGGTTCAATTGCATCACTGGTTGCCTGCAGCAGAAGTTGTGCAGTAAGCACTTCTCGCCATAGGCTCATCCTCAATTGACCCAATCCTACTTCGTGGTTTACAGTAACCGTACGCAATCGTAACATGGTTATTCACGCAACCTCCTCAACTTACAGGTACAGACCCGTAATTAATTCCATTGCCGCAGTTGGTGTTGTTTTCATGTTTCCTGTGATGTATTGAATATAATTTTTGTGGCCGTCCCACTGTCCTTCAACATTGCTCATAAGCCACATATGATTTTTTCCCTACTCTGTAGGTGAGAGTTCCATGTTAACTTACTGTCGAGGATAGTACCAAGGTATTTCAACTCTTCAGAGAAGTTTAGTTTGCTTTTGAAGATTTCGGGAGGTTTTAAGCCCGATAAACTTATTTTCCTGGTGAAAAGTACCATCTTGGGGTTGAATAACAGTGAGTGTTCCTTACACCATGTTTCTATTAACTTGAGCCCATCCTGCTCTCTATCGCACAGTGTGTTCATAAACCATTATTGTTGAGGTGATTAATCAGGGTATCCAGAACGATGTTTCAGAAGAAGTGTGATGTCTTCTACATTGAGTTGTGAACTAGTACTTCATCTCTTATGCACTGTTCACATAGCCTCTCTGTATTTTCTAGGAAGAACGATGTGAGACTAATTGGTCGGAAAGCTTTTGGTAAGGTGTAGTCCATCCTACCCGGTTTGGGTATGAATTCTACTCGTACTTCTCTCCACTTACTGGGAATATACCTCAGAGCTAGAGAGGCGCTGAATATTCCAACTAGGTGCGGCATAAGAATATCCAGTCCCCATTAAATTCGGTCTAATTGAATCGTATATGCATTTCTGTTTCGGGATCTGATCATCATCAGTTCTACCCCTTACTTTCTTTCCATTCTGTCAAAATGTTCGTTCCAAATCAATTTTGGAGTTAGTGTCAATTGCAGATTTTTTACCTCTACCTTCTTCATGATTTCATCTTGATTCATGGTCTACTGCGTACGTCCCGTCACTAAATTATTTCATTTTGCTAGTACTAAAATGACTGAGTCGTCTGCATAGCCCAATATTGCAATCCATTGTGGCCTTAAAGAGGCACTAACGCCTCTATTACGAGTTTTGATAATTTTAATAACAGTGAGGTTCAATTCCCTTTGCTACCTCTACAATTTTTTACAATCATCGTCTAAGCTTGTAATGCATCAACCTGCAAATTGTAAGTTAGATCTCTCTTATTTCCGAATTAATCTTCTCGACTCCAGTAAGATTGATTCTGTGGACTCATTATTGAATTCGCCCACAATGTTCATACTTCCTGGTCCTTGTAAGCATATGATATGCTTTTGCAGAATTCAGTTCTAATTTCCCAGAATTAGGAATGTATCCCAGAGTCAAACTAGTTTTGAGGATTACTCGCAGTCTTTTAAGTAGAAATTCTGATCTTTTTTGCAGCATTAGAAACCACCAAGTATAAAAACATACTACGTCTCGAAAAAATCCGTGAAAGCAGCTCTGCAAAGGTTTAACCTGACTTCTCGACGTAATGTTGAAATCACAATTAGCAGTTGTCGAAGATGTCATTAATTCAAATTGAATAGGAAATATTTTTCAGGAGAGATTAGTTTTTGAAAAAAAAGTTGTCTCTCTACTTAGCCATGGTTTTACAAAAAATGAGGAAAACTCCTCAAGTAGAAAGCCAAAAACCTTCTTCTAATGAAATATCAACACCTCTAGTGTTACACTCGAAATGAAAATTCACTCGAATAGATAATGTATCGTTTGCGACTAATGTCTCTTTTCTGTTACCGTGCCTTTTTGTATCAGATATCCAAAGTCCAGCCAAATAGTGATAATGTTTTAGAACAAAGTTTCCAGGTTTTTAATAGTGAATGCCAGTAACGTTTGAATGTTATCAGGAAATGAATCATGCACAACTGAAAAAACTATTAATTGAAATGCTTGAAGAATTAGATATTGTCTATAAACTTTGTATGTAGAGAAAATTTCAAAGACACTGTTCATTACGGGAGTCATATCGGTGCCCTTGTCTATGAGTACATATGTTCAGGCCGACCGGAATCCCATTATGGTTCGACAACACGCAAGGATTATGGTGACACAGACCAATGTATAATAATTCACATTCACCCCAGTAACCTCATGGGAAATCGTTTGTGACAGTTCCCCTGTAAGTGTCCCTTGGAAAAATTATCTTAGTGGGTGACTTGCAATTCGAAAAATTTATGACTGGTTCATTTATTTGTATATTTCCCCCATACGGGAATGTTTCACATTTTTCTTTTACTTTTTGATATTGAAACCATGACATTTCGCATTCAGTATGACAGTCAATATCTCCTATACAAAAGGGGGGTCCAAATTAAGTGTTGAATCGCACCAACAGTAACTAACCTGCAATAAATGAAATGAGTGCAACAAAAGTTGAATATATATTTTTATTTTATAGACAGGTCTCCTAAAAATGAATGTAATAATTCGACTAAATGCCTCAAAAACTTCAGAAAAGGGAATTTAGATTAATTTTCCAAATTTTCCAAAACTAGCGTAATATCTACTACAGTGGCTTTCATTAGCCCAAATTGATCCGTGATATTTATTTACAAGATCATCCATCATATGAGTCTACCACATTTACAGAGTGTTATTAAGAATAACCGAGATATTAATCATTTCTTCACTACGTCCAATGTCACCTTCACGTACTTACAGCAAATTCCAGAAATATCATAAACTATTTGTTTTTGAAAATTGCTTTCAGTTTAAATTTAAATTATGAGATTATGGTCTCCCTCATTTGGAATGAGGATGCGTATCACGGTGTATGTGCGTTTTATTTAAGGGGTTTTATAGTATTGCTGGATATATTCGTCCAACAATACGAGGGTGTATTGCCATTAGTCATTATTTTTATGTTATTTAGTGAGGGCTAGTTTTTTCTCTAAGTTCATTTTAAATAAGTTCAAAAATCATCTGGCCAACTGAGTTCACAGATGCTCTTTAGAAGTGGACAAATCATATTTGGGTAATCAATTTCATATATTGTAATCATTCAGAATGGACATAATGTGACTAGGTTCATTATGTTCAGCCCTTTATGATTATTTTCGTCGAATTATGTCGCAGAAGTGTTGGATTTAAATCGCTTCAATTACATTCATTCATATTACTTCTGACTTACATCACTCTCGAATAAAGCGACCTTAGTCAGTCAAACACTTCCCATTAAGTAATCTAATGAAAAACGACTAGGTCCCAGCCCTCCTTCGATGTTACAAGCTATCAAGTTTGCTCGCAAACGGATGTTGTTTTTTTTGTACAATTCAACAACCCCAGTTTCTGAAAAGCTAACTTTGCTATTCGAGTAACGTGATCGTGCCAAGATATGTAGGTATACACTTTAACCCCCAACGAATTCATAGATTTATTCATTCATTGTTACATTGATGCTTGGACAACCGCCTTTTTGCACAAGATAAGTGAGAACGGTCCTTCCATAAGCATGAATTTTTCGACATTTTCTTCAGACTAGGAAGGTGTTATTCCGAATGCGAGTGCTAAGAAGAGTGTCAAAATGTGAAGGTACCCCCGTGAAATATGAAACTACCACAAAATGGCGAAACATTTAATAATTTCCTGAAGATAAATACACTAATATCGATATTTCTAGAAATATTCCTTTTTATCTTCCACATGGCAATTCCAACAACCCGATAAGGTTTGTTAAATTATTTTTTGTTTATGAAAACGACAAAAAATGTCAGTACGACAATGAACATCATTGTTCAGTTAGAATATTCTCATTTAGTTTTCGGTTTTACTTGTGGAAAGGTACCACATCAACAATATCTAAAATAGTCAATTCTTGTCGGTATGAAGAAAAAATTGAAGCTATTTTCATTTACGGTGCAACGCGTAACTTTCAAGAGACCGAAAGGATTTTCAATGAACGTTTTCCGTATCGTCCTATCTGTAGAAAATATTTGAGGGAACTTGTATTTAAATTCACAACTACCGGTAGTGTACAAGCCCCCAGGTCATTCGTCCATTCCGCAAGAATAGCAAGAGCAAATAATTGGTGACATGGTAGTAAATCCTGAATAGTCTACGTATTCCGTCGCGAATGTTTGTGAGATGTCTTTTTCTACTATGTGGAGACTTTTGAAGAAGAGTCGGTATCATCCATACAAAATTAAAATGATACAGCAATTAACTAAAGATGACCCTGATTGAAGAACAGAATTCTGCGAAATAATGACGAAAACCCTTACAAGGCATCCTACCTATCTCCAAAATATTTGTTTTAGTGACGAATGTACATTTTATTAAACGGCAATGTTCACAGACAAAATTGCCATTATTGGAGTGACACCAACCCTCACGTTTTCCGGGAAACATACCCAATATTCAGAAAAATTTAACGTTTCGGCAAGAATATTGGGAAGCCATATTGTAGGACCTACATTTATTGATCAACATTTAACAGGGGAACTGTATTTGAATATGCTGGAAACTACTGTTGACCCTCTCATCACTGAAATCGTCGAAGCGAATCCTAATGAAATCGATATGGATAATGTATTCCAACAAGATGAAGCACCACCACATTACTCCAGACAAGTAAGAAACTATTTGGATACTACTTTTCCCGCACGTTGGATTAGCCGTCGAGGTCCTACAGAATGGCCAGCCCACTCGCCATATTTGACTCCTATGGACTTTTTTTATGGGACTATTTGAAGCAAAAGGTGTACAAAACTGAACCTGCTTCAATATTGGATATACGGATATAATAAATATTTGTAGATATATTGACGTTACTGTGTTCGAAAATGTTCGACGTGAAATGTCGGATAGGCTGTTCATATATCAAGAAGTACAAGGCAACCATTTCGAGCATCTTCTGAACTGACCTCAAGCTTATTACCTCATATTATGTAGTCAAATGTCAACGTATTCAGGCAATTATTGAAAGTTCCGCCATTTTGTAGTAGTTGAAGATATGGACATTATATTCTAGGGTGGTGAAGCATTTTTCAGGAGCTTCAAAAAAATTGTGTCACAAGATTTCCCTTTCCATTTCGTTTTTTTTACCAGATGGCGGCCAGTCACCACCTTGAAAGTTTCATCTGTCAATTCTACTTCAAAATAAAATATTCATGCATTAATTTCATTATCCCAAATTTTTTTGAGTTGACCCGTTCAAAAAATACACGGGGGGGGGGCATTAAAGAAATGCACTGCGTGTTCTTATATTCAATAATATTTCGAATGAATTTGAATAAAAACTGAGCAAAATCCACCAGAATTGTCAATTTCAACCAGTTGAATCTGATAAGCTTCGGGCCGAAAGAAACATGTGCCCTTCGATGTGGTCACACAAATATTGTGAGGTTTTAAGAACTCTTTCATTTGGAGAACAACGTTCTGAGGAAATGTACCTCCTGAGACGGTTTTTCCAAAAGAATATAATCTACAGCGAGTTAAATCCGTCGTAAATGGATACTTTCTCACAGTCACCGCTCTCAGGGCTATCAGGGATTGTACACAATAGAATAGAATAGAAGTTTATTCATCAGTAAAGTTCACATGTACAACATAAAAAAGTGTAAATACATGAAACTTATTGGACTAGTCACAAAGAGAGCTTAAAAGTAATTAAAATTTACAAGATTA
>WOGN01009078.1:0-10980 GCA_015342105.1 Leptinotarsa texana
ATTTGCTAAACTTGGAATGATATCATTTTGAAGTAGTGCCAAATAATTATCGCCATTCAAGTTGCCATCAATGAAAAAGGGACCAATGATATGGTTTCCTACAATCCCTGCCCAAACATCAACCTTTTGAGAGTATTGCGTTTGTTCTTCTCTCATCCAGTGAGGATTTTCCGTTGACCAGTAGCGGCAATTTTGCCGATTGGCATGACCATTAAGTGACAAGTACATTCATCAGAAAATATAAAGCCTTATAATTGGATAATATTTTTATCCAATATGTCCATAATTTGCTCAAAAAAATAAGTTCTATCAAAATCTTTATCCATGAGCTCCTGAGTAAGTATTATTTTATAAGATGCATTTTATTTTCTTTTAATATATTTACTATCGATGAATGACTAACGCTAAATGTAGTGGATGCCTGTCTATTCGATGTATGTGGATTTTCCTCAAAGTCAAGCATCACATCTAATTTGAGTTCATCACTCATTTTTTTATATTCCCCACATAACCAAGCTAGCGAAACTGCTTCTCTATTTTGCTTATTATTTTTTGAGGTATGGGCGGTAAATTAGAAAATTTCTCATGAAATAGGCGAGCTACTTCCTGTTGTCTTCGGGTAACCAATCATTTATAAAACTGTTATTTTATGCATTTCCGTTAATCTAACCATCTGTCAGACTTCAAGTTAACGAACTTTAAACTTGAATTGAAATACTGACAACTAATGTTGTAATATAAAAAACAAGTTGACAACGCGTTTTAAGCTATCGTTGCCACGGAAATGATTTACAGTTTTTTAAAGTATACCATCTAAAAATAACATCGCTATGGTTTTTGCTTAATTTCTTATTATCAATACCCCAACATGAAATAAGTTTTTAATATATTACAATAAGTTTTGAGTGTATTTAACCGAATTTCGGTAACCATATGATTTTAATTTATTTCATCTTAATTGAAAGCGATAACATTTCCGAATAGACGATGAAGATACCTTTCTAACAATATACCACAAGCCTATACATTCCATTTAAAAAATTGAGGGTTGTACCTGTCATTCGACGGGAGTTGAAACTAGGGGTAGCATTTTTCCGTTGAAGTATGTCAATTGTTAATTTAAATTTACCGTGTTTTTTGTTAACAGATCACACGAGAAAATAAAGGACAATAATTGAACCTGCTGAAATCTCTGAAAATCAATAAACGCAAACATTCAAATTTACATCTGAACGACCGACAAGAATATATAAAATTCAGTTATTCGTACAATATAAAATCCTTACTTTCAAAATACTCTGCTGAAGACCTGATTTGTCACGCGTTATAGTTATGTGTGGTGCTAACGGGTGTCCAGTCTTAGGTCTGCTATCAAGTTCTGCCAACGTACTCTGCACTTTATATTTCGCTCCTTCCAGATAGATCAGCATGGATTTCATCTACAAGAAAGTGATATTTGCCATAGTTTTTCAATAAAGCTATGAATTTCTTACATCATGCAGTTTCTCGATAACGCTTTGCTGCGAGTCTTCTGATCCAAAACTCGGTGTCTGCTTTATGGCTTTGGACAGGACTTCCAGACCATTTTTCGATTTTCTCTCCCTTTCTATGTCCTGTCTTATTAGATGCAATAATTTCACTAGAGCCTGAAATAATATTTTTCGTTATAAGTTCGTTAGCTGACTTATTACAGTATGAGTTGTTTTACGGGTGAAACGACGTGTTAGTCAAGTCCGGAATATAAACATGTACTATAATGTTAGGTTGTTTCAAAAGTTTTCTCCGTTTTGATGGCATGCTTCTTTTCACCTTATTAGTATATCAGTATTCAGTAATTTATTCATTCATTCAATAACATACTTGTACATCAAATATTTCAAATAATATATGCCATCGGAATTATCTCTCTGAATGTATGGGTTACACCTAGGTACGAAATATACCTGTATTGTGCTTTCCCCATGTATTCATTACAATTATAATACTGAGTGGAATCGGAGGGCTGTACAATTCTAATGATTTTAGTGAGTTGTCGGCAGGAGAGCTAGGAAAAGTTGTATTTCTGATTTAAAATATATTGACAGGCGAATGATAGCCAAGGTGAACAGTATTCATTTCAGAAATGGATGGGGTTTCTTTGTATATAACTTTTCAAGGTAGTTTGGAATTTTCTTATGCCATTTATAGTTTTCAGGTTTCCAGGAAGAAGGTTGAAATATTTTAGGTCATAATAAAAGAGACTTCTTTGGAAATGGGTTTTTCTGAAAAATAGAATTTTTTATGTTGTGACTATACTTGACCTGGTTGGGACTATACGTGTTGCCACGTATCAAGCATTTTATTTTTGATGAACACTTTGAGGTCGCTGGGTGTTGTTCTTGTTTCTGTCACGGCATCTGCTTGTTGCGCAGCTTCTTTTGCATCGATCTCTGTGTTATCCAAATCAAGTGTTATGGCAATTGTGTAGTGATCGGTTATACTCCTTTTAAAGATATAAGAATCAATTTGCAAGTCACTTTTGACAAAAATGTGGTCTAGACAAGTACCACTATTTGGTCTAGTTACTTCATTGATATATGAAATGAATCTGTGTTCAATATCAGAAAGTAGGTCTAACTTTATTGGGTCCTGAAATTCTTAGTCCAGCCGCGTCTTCGACTAAAGAGTCGACAATACGATTACCTTTACACCTCAGTATATTGTTATTATCTACCGAGGCTTTGGCTAAATCTTAGTAGCACTCTAGTAGTAGCCCTGAAGAAACACGCTGACTGTTCTAGACTAATAGGGCTTGGCTGATATCAGTACAGTTCTGTTTGAACTGTTCATTTCCATTCCCCACTCAATCCTGTACAGCGCACCATTACAAATTGTACTGTATTCCCCAATGCAAAAAAAAACTCGAATGAGAAAAAAAATCAAGATAAGTCGAGTAGAAAATAAAAACAATTGAAACCCTTTGTTGAAAGACCCTCTAGTTTAGATTATGTTTGTTATTCTAATTGCCAATGAAATTAGGGCTGCTGAAAATTACATCAAGACACCTCAAAATATTTTTCACATTGCATCATATTTCAAAGCAACTTTTACTTTTTAATTTTTGATCACTCACAGCTCCAGGGTCAAATTATCTTAAATTCGGGTCTGCAGAATTCATTGTGAGATTCATTACGGCAATTAAAATTAATTGTCCTCGTGCTCACTGCCTCCCTCCTTCTTTGATCTTAGTGATTTCGAGTTGAAGAAGTATAAGAGTGGAATTCATATTTTTCGCAACACGTAATGGGATACCTCCAAGGACTTTTTTCTCGGAGTTAAATATTTGATTCGCGATAATTTGCTTTCGCAAGGGGGAACAATTCTTAATTTCGAAAAGGGAGGCGAACTTTCGATATTGGAGAACTGTCGACTGTTAATTGTGGAAATAACTTTGAAGTGTTTTTTGATTAAGCCTATCAACGATGATATATTCATCATTACCATATTGCATAAGCGTAATTTTCTAGAAAGCAGAATTTGAAAATCATACTGGCAAAGAAGGTTGTGCTAATTGAGGTGACTATCCAAAAAAGGGGATGATTTTCCACATATCCAATAGCAAGATTCAACGCATGACGTTTGGTAAACTATGTCATTGCAAACAACGTGTTGAAATAGTTTGAGATGTAACGAAAAAACTGTTGATGCTGCTTCGCTCCTTTGTATGGAGCCTCACCAACATTTCAGGATTCCTTAAACTATGTAAGCGGTTATTCAATAGGATATAGGAGTCCGACCAAAAGATGAGCAGATATGAGCAATTGAAAATTCAAAATAACTCCCATTCATCAAAACGTACATAGAGTCTTGTCTATGGAACGCCGTCCGACACATTGAAAACGCAAAATTTCGCAAAATGTGTTCCATTTCAAATGACACTTGATTTAAAATGTTACATGAATAAAATTGTTATTTGAATAAAAGAGAATAATGAAATAACTTGAAGCTTTTATTGATTCCGAAGAAAAATATTGTTTCAGAGTATTTGGAAATGGAATGTCAATTCACTATATATTATGCTGAAAAATAATCTATGTACATAAAGTTCAACTCAACTATGAACAAACATTTTTATTCAACAATCAATGTAAATTCGAGTAAATTCAACAAACGTTTCAATTCCGCATATGATTTTGACTGATGAATTATAATGAAACTTTATATTCACTTTCTGAAAGTAAGTTTGGGAATGAAATTTCAATGAATATATTTGAATAACTGTCAAAGTTTTCCCATGAAACATTGTTGGTAATTAAAATAGACTTCCGTTTGTCTGAAAATATAGAAAATTAACTTTCCATACTGAATATTTCTCTATGAATAATAAAGATTGTTATATTTCAATTTTATGGAAAGTGTTGAATATTTACAATATTCACTTTAATGCATTCATTTTAAAATTTGGTTACAACTTTTGTGCGAAACATTATCAAGCAAGTATCATTTTATTTCATTAATCTTTTAAAAAACCTATTTTGTGATAAAGAATTAAATTTTCTGATGATACATTTAAAACGATTGTTGATAATTTTAATTCGGCGTTGGTATCGAGCGGATTTATCAAGAACTTCAAGTTCACCAAACTGAAATATGTTTGTACACGATCACACCAAGATATTTGATATTCGTTGCAAAATTGAGTTCGTGGTTATTGATTATCACGAGTGTGAAGAAATCTATTGAGGTGGTTTCATAGTTGGAGAATGGCACGAAGAAAGTTTTTTGAAATCGGTTGAAAGTAGTTTATAGTCGAACCATTCTTATAGCAGAGTTCAGTTTTTTTTTCGTAATACTTTCTGAACTCATTTCAAATTTTAGTAGACACTAGCAATTTCTGCTTTTCTTGTAACTCCTTTATATAATTCAATTTGATGATGCTGTTGATTTTGGTTCCAACTGAAGAGTCAGCTCATTATTGATATTAAAGTTTCGATGGGTAAATATCAGTTACTGTCAGGTTGGTTCAATAGATAACGTTGTTGTTCATGTTCTGTCTTTGTAATTCTCGAAACAAGCATGTCGAGTGCAGATACAAAGTTCCCGATATGTTGAATTCAGAAGCTTAAGCTCCATCTCATGGTGCAGGTGGACGGACGGCAATCAAACGAAGGGAAGTGATTGATTGTAGCAACGTATACGAAGTGATCCAATGTATACAAATCCAATCACTTTTGAGTATTCAATATATTTGGAAAAATTATCAGGAGGAAAAATATGTGGTGTTCATATTATGAACCTTACACTCCTATCGTCGACAGGAGTGAGTGGTATCAAATCGAATTGAATGATAATCAGTTATATTTGAGAAAGCCATTGTATAGCGAAACACGTGTCGTTTTTTTTGTAAAACCCCCTATAGTGAAAATCATACAATAAACTGTATTCATTACTTCTTTTTTTTGAATGATGACGATATTTCTCCAAGATGTAGCTGGACGAGTTCAATTAAACTCAGCTGTGAAAGAGACATCTGTTGACACCTGAACAAATGCAAAAAATATAATGCTACCCACTCAAATTTTGGAAAAATTGTCAACTTGCAAATTTCCAACCCGTTTCAAATTGGAAATGGCTGATATTGTTCATTTTCTGCCAGTGACTGATTGAATAATTCACCACTATTATCACAGATGATTTTATATTCTATACATTAAAACTGTTCAGTTTCTTCCGAATTTTCGACTGATTTCTCTCGCATAATGTACAAGAGACCCATCTTCTTGAAACTTTGAATTCAGCCGATCCTTTACTGTATATTATGTATGGCGCCCCAAAACCGATTTCTCAAAAAGTCTAAAAATACAATTCCAGTCAGATTACTAGACCACTGGAAGTTTATCAGGATGTCTGGTATGGAATTCTCAGGCAGCTTCTTTTGTCGAAAGAGCATTATCTCCAACAAGGCGCACAAGTTCAATTTTATCTCGCACACTCAGTTCTTAAATGATAAATCACTAATTCCTACCGCTTTGCGAAATATTTTCATTGCTAATCTGGCATATTCTGACGCTACTGTTTCAATACAGTTTTTGACAGGAGCAATAACTTTCAATAATGGTCTTTTGTTTCCAGTGCCAAATGGAAAGGGCGTGATTTGGCATATTCCCACGATGTTACAACTCACCAAGATTCAAAAACCATTCAAGAGGTGTGCAGTTATTAGTCCATAATAATACAATGTGAATGTTGATTCGACGAGAGATTTATCGATATTGAATATTTTTCATGAAATTTGAGATGTCACCATTTGGAAGGGTGTTTAGTCTAATGATGATTTTCAAATTTTCCTAAAAAAAACCCGGACACAATTTCTTGTATTTTAAATCATGAAAATATCCGCAGCAGACCTTAGACTTTGAAGAAAGAAAATTATACAGGGTGTAACTAAATAAATGTTGAACATTTAAAGAGGTGATTCCTCATCGAAAAAAGATAGAATATTTCATATAAAAAATTTCATTGGAGCATCCCCTTGAAGTGGGTACATAAAATTTGTATAACAATGTTTTTCACAAGCACTAAAAAAGTTACAATATTGAAATTATTCTGACGTTTTGTACTACCAAAAAGACACTTAGCCAGAAATATATTTGTTTTACCCCATGGTTGTAAAGGGTGGAAAACGCAACCCCTGAAATTTATTTTCAATGTAACTTTTTGTCTTATTATTTTTTTACCATTTGAAAATTTATTTCCGATAGCCTGTTTTATTCTAAACAGAAAATATCTCTTGGGTTTTTTGCCCAAAATAAACCAGTTCGCAACAAAAACTTATTTTAGGAACAACTACGGAGATACATCGTCACAAATGCGAAAATATGAAACTAATCTATCTATTAGCGATAGTGACAATTAAATCGGTATGACGCTGTCAGTTTGCAAATTGTCGAAATTGAATTAATACTAATTATGTGTTGTTGTTCTGTTCTTGATTTGTTACTTTAATAATTCACTTGTTATTAAAATGGGAAACACCAATGAGGAAATGGCTGATATGTATAACGTTCACGGTATGTTGTAGAGAAATGGGTTGAAAGCTTCTAGAATATATGCTGGAATGTATCCTCAACGGCTCAACGGCAGCATCCTTCACATAGAATATTTGCTCGACTTCATCAAGGATTACGATAATATGGTTCATTCGACAAAAGAACGCAGGATTAAGGTCGCCATCGAGACGTACGAACACCAGTACTAGTACTAGAAAGATTGCTTTCCAGCTAAATGTTGATCATATGACGGTATTTTGAATTTTAAAGGAACAACTCTTATACCCTTATCATCTGCAACTAGTACAGGCACTGTTACCGCGAGAATTTCCGAACCATCTTGAATTTTGCAATTGGATGCTGGAAATGATTAGAAAAAATTGGGACTTTCTGAAGCCGATAGAATTGACAGACGAATGTAGTTTTTCTCGGAACAAGATTATTAATTTTCATAATTACCACATATGGGCTGATGAAAATCCTCACGCTACTGTCGAAACTAACCATCAAGAAAAGTTTTCTCTTAACGTGTGGCTCTGAGTTATTGGGGATCATTTAATTAGGACTCATTTTCTACCTCCTCGATTGAATGGTGAGGAACAATTTTTAAGAGAATTGCATCCTCCAGAAGTGCAGTATTGTTGGAGGAAGTTTTTTTGGGAGTCAGAAGGGATATGTTTTTTATACATGATGGGGCTCTTGCTCATTTTAGTCAAGTAGCACGTCAGCATTTAACTGTTACATATGCAAATCAGTGGATAGGTCGAGGAGGACCACAGAACTGACCCGCTCGATCCATGGATCTCAATCCCCTCGATTTCTCTATTTGGGACCATCTACAGCATTTGGTTTATCGTACTTCTGTTCGCGATGTAGAGGACTTATGAAACCGCATCATCGATGTGTGCAGGGTAATCAGAGAGAATCCAGGAATATTTGAGCGAATACGTGGCT
The DNA here is from genome assembly GCA_015342105.1 of Leptinotarsa texana. Taxonomy (NCBI): domain Eukaryota; kingdom Metazoa; phylum Arthropoda; class Insecta; order Coleoptera; family Chrysomelidae; genus Leptinotarsa; species Leptinotarsa texana. The sequence goes on from WOGN01009078.1 coordinate 7,983, forward strand.
CAATGTGCCGACCTCTAGACATATGCGTAATGTCTGAAGGTAGACATATTGAACTTTCACTATGATGTTTTATTATTAGTAAATTAGTTTTGTTCATTACATTAATCGTTTAATGCAGGTACTAACTACAAAATAACAAAAAATCTAGTTCGCATTTATGACGATGTATCTCGGTAGTTGTTAGTAAAATGATTTTTTGCTGCGAACTGATTTATTTTGGGCAAATAACTCGAGATACATTTTTTGTTTAGAATAAAAGAGGCTATCGGAAATAAATTTTTAAATGGTAAACAAATAATAATACAAAAAGTTATATTGGAAATAGATTTTAGGGGTTGCGTTTTCCACCCCTTACAACCATGTGGTGAACCAAATAAATTACTGGCCAAGTGTCTGTTTGATAGTACAAAACGTCACGGTAATTTCAATAACCTTTTCAACCTCTCAAGTAACTTTTTTAGTTCTTGTGAAAAACATTGTTATACAAATTTTGTGTAACCCCTTTAAGGGGCTGTATCTTAACAAGGGATGCTCCAATGAAGTTTCTTCATATGAAAGATCCTATCTTTTTTTCGATGATGAATCACCCCCTTAAATGTTTTACACTTATTCAGTTACACCCCGTATTTTGTTCGAAAGTGAAGTTTTTTGAACTCTACAATTCAAAATGAAGTTCGTCGAAATCGAAGAGAAGATGCGGGATGTGTCTCGCTTTCAAGTTGTCACACTGTATAGATCCCATATATAACCTCAAAACCCATTCTTTCATTCTGTACAATAGGTATAATGCAAATTTATTCAGTTGACAAAGTTTACCACTCTGGGTCGATTGCTTACCAAACATTTTATGCATGAAGACCGCTTCTGCACAGGGTCGGTTTCCGTAATAATCAAACCTCAGAAATGAATCCTTCGAGAGACCTGTCACTTTGAGCTTGAATTTTCTTGAGGTTTTCTTCAAAGCATGAGATTGGAATGAGGTGACAGGTATGATGTGTGTTGTTTCGAAGCAATAAACGAAATGATATGGAAACGACACCTTGCCTTTCTAACGACTTGAATTCGTCAGAACACTCAAGGAGCAGAATGTTAGAAGATTAGAACTTGTTAAAGTGCAACAGCTGGCCAACGGAAAAACAGAGTTCCAACATAATTTCTGTACAGCCGGAATGGACATTTTCTTTGATCGAAAATATTTTTTTTTCTCAAGGATAGGTCACTAACAGTGATAATTCAAAGTGTTCACAGTCAGTCCTTGGCCTGCAAATAAGAAGTTCCACAGAGGTCTATACTCTGACCCTTGCTTTTTCTTATCTATGCGAACGACCTATACCTATATAGGTACGTATAGTTGCATATGCAGATGATACAAATGTTCTGGTCACTGATTGTAATACATTAGCACTTGCAGGAACAACAGAATCCATATATGAGAAAATAATGAAATGTGTTGATGAACATCATTCATCACTAAATATCAGCAAAACATCATCAGTCAAATTCTCAATGCAGAACATCACCGTAGCTCCCAAAATAGATGAAGATAGCCAACTAGAGGCGACATACAAACCAGAAACAAAAATGCTAGGGCTAATTCTATATCATAAGCTTAATTGCATAAGCATAAGAACTGTTATACACTGAGATTGATGTCGAATCATTGTTGAAGAGAGGTTCTCCTGAATCTGTTTTATGCAATTATTGGCTGTCACTTACGCTATGGGATCTTGAATTGGGGTATGCCCTTGAATTGGGGTATGAGCTCCTCTGCTGAAAGCAGAGAATTCATACCGCAATACAGAGAATGCCATGTATATATTTAATGGTGAGATTTTGTTCTCCATTTGCTTTCCTCGCGTCAAGTTCCCCGCGCAGGTCCTTCAGTAGCTGAACATGGGAGGGAGTTTGGCCACTCATGATGGACAGTTTCGAAGTATGCTCATCTTGCCCATTTTCAGTTCACATGTATGAACATAACTGAAAATCAATAAAATACCTTATTATTATTATTATCATTATTCTGTCCTCTCTGGAGACCGATATTTCGCAAATACAATGTTCATTGAGGAGCTCTGATTTTCAAAATGCACTATTACTCACAAAATAAAATTTTTCCAACACAAAGACGGCCCTGAAAAAATTCGTACGAGATTTTCATCCCACATATAGCGACATAAATCCAACGGATCGGTTCACCTTTGAGGCAATATTCTCCAACATCTACGCAGCCAGTTTCTCATATTTATAATCGAAACTATAAAACCTGATACTGAGTCTTGAGAAAAAGTTCATCTGCACATCCATCACTTCGTTTAGGTGCATGCGGTGAAAAACGGTTCCATTATTTTTCCAATTTTGTTTTACTGTTTGTTTTTTCAATCTTTGAAGCATCTCGTCGGGGCGATTGAAAAAGGATTAGGTGGAATGCTGTTGTTTGGAAATGGATAGGGTTGAACATTCTTTGGGGGTTGCAAAGTGAGGGGAAATATATTTCCTGTGGGGATTTCGTTAACTGGCGGTTCATTTTCCTTCACATGAACTACAGGAAAATCCTTACGGCGTTAGATTTGAATCGCTGGAGATTGAAGTCATTGGTAAAAACGTTTTCAGTAAGTTCATTCCACATCAATCTACTTTTATGTGAAAACTAATAGTCAGGGAAGTTATGGCACCAAATTTTGCCATACCAATGTCCAGGGCTCATTGAATAACTTCAATTCTATCCATATCCGTAATGAATATTATTGAAGTTTTTTTTCCAACACCAAATCGTTATTTTTACAACTCGACACGTGTTTCGATCACCAAGTGATCATCTTCAAGAGAAAGATATTCAATAAACAACGATGAAAATCAAAAGAAACGTATCAAACGATTGGAAGACAAGGACATTTTTTACTTGACAAAGGTAACAAAGTAGTAATTCTGGATAAATCGGACTACTACGAAAGGGTCAATACTCTCATTACCAACGGACCGTATGCGAAATTGTCCAGGA
>WOGN01009079.1:0-10980 GCA_015342105.1 Leptinotarsa texana
GTTGTGTATTAAGTGAATAAAAGTTGTCTAAGTATTATTAGTGTTGTTGTTTTTAAAAACGAACCCCAAGTAAATATCGTAACAATAAATTTTTGAGAGTATGGGAAAAGAGAAATGGTGAAGTTCTGGAAAGAAGAGGAAATATGCTTCTTTTGAAGACATCTGCTCTGTTAGCACTTCACTGAAACTGCAACATTTTCTATTTCGACCTTTTTTAACTCATTCTAAGTATTTAAAATACTTACGCAAATACCACTAGCATTGTTACGTATCAACAATATTCCGTTAATGCTTCGAAAGGTAGACTGATTGAGAATATTTGGTTCAAATTTTTCCGCTGGATTTTTAGGAGATAGAACGATCGGGGTCATCACAAAGTTAGACATCATGGACGAAGGAACAGATGCTAGATATATTTTAGAAAATAAATTATTGCCCCTTCGAAGAGGGTATGTGGGGGTAGTGAACCGATCCCAGAAAGATATAAACGGTCAAAAGGATATTAAACTTGCCATTGACGCTGAACGCAAATTCTTTTTGAGGTAAGGAAAAATAGAGAATTGTTTCAATAAATAGGTACAGTATGTTTTTTTGATCTGCTAACTTTTCGCAATTTTCACACTTTTGATTTTATGTTTTCATTTCGGATTTTTTCTCGCAGTCATTATTTTTTTTCTCATACATGAAAAGAAAATTGGATTAGATAAAATTTAGGAAACACTTGCTACATGAATAGCATTTTACAGGTGTTGTTCATGACAAAGAATTTCAAGAACGAGGTTTTAACGATGAACTAGAACGAGAATGTTTCCTACTTATTCACCAAACTCAAACAATTGTTCATCCAGTTGCAGTTTCGAAAGAATGTTATCATCTTTCCCACCAATCGATTTCCTGGAGTCTTTGAAGTCCACTAGACACTCGTTGGGACAACAAGAGGATTACTCCGAATTCTTGGGGCTTCTGTGAGCAGAATCAATACTCCTGACCACTCTGCATTGAATGATTCCATCCTCACTTGTTTACTTTGTAGTAAATGTTCAAGAGATAGGAAAAACTCATGTGATTTTCTGGAACTTCAACTAGGGTTTCCTAATACTGACTATTATAAGAAAACAAGTATAGCTGAGGCACCAGTCAATCTAATAATGAGACTGATAGATTTCAAACATGACTCAACCTCTTAAGGATGCACCAAACTCAATCTAGCAGACCACTATCATAATCTTCATGTAGTTATTGTTCACTGTGGTTCTGGCGTTGATTGTGGTCATTATTACGTCTTGGTCAAAGACTAAACGGGCTGGTTTGACGATAGTCGTGTCACTAAGTGTTTTGGTGATGTTTTGAATTTATTGTAACCTCTAGAGACACCCTACATTTTGTTTTATGAAAGAGAGAACATTGGTAGATCAATATCTTAAGATGATGTGGTGCTGCAGGTTTTTCCGGGTCGCCCCGGAGCGCCAATTATTTTTTTTTGTTTCATAATTTCATGATTTGTACAACAGAATGTATTTTTGTATGGATTCAAGTTGTATTGTGAATTTCATGTTTTGGGAAATGTTTCTCATTTAATTTATGACTTCAGAAAACTTCTTGATATTTTAGACATTCACCGTCTGAGATTTGAAATACTTTGGAGTCAAATTTGTACAAATGAGTTCTCAATAAATCAGTTGTTTGACGTTTATAAAATAATCCAGCTATGTTTTTCATGACTGGTCACATAGCAAATGTCAAAATAGAAAATTAAGGTCTTAAATGTAGCTTAATTAGTAAGAACATAAAACAAACAACGTACATATCTTCTCGTTTTAGCCATCCTGCTTACCATCACATAGCAGATAAACTAGGGACGCCTTATTTGCAGAAAACATTGAACGAACAATTGACCAACCACATTCGTAATACTTTACCAGCTTTAAGGGACAAGCTCCAGAAGCAACTAATGTCTTTGGAAAAAGAATTGGGCGATTTCAAAAATTTCAGTCCGGATGATCCAAGTGTCAAGGCCAAAGCTATGTTACAGTGAGTACGGTTTTGGTGATTTTATGCAGAAGGCAATGGTGTCACTCGATATGACTTAGTTGATACAGTATTCGACTTTCTTTCATTTCATGAATTTGACATTTGTGTTAATATGACAGTTGTGACATGATGTCTATATCACAACGTGAATGGCTACTGCTATTTTAGTCCATAATCACGTGGCACTTATTGTATTCACCATTACTGTAATTTTAAGAAAAAATTAATAGTAAGATATGATTCTTTTCGTATTCCTAACGGTGGGATTGAAATAACTGGAGTCAGAAGAGTGTAAACATTTATTTCCGGAGATGACCGCTTTAGGTTTTTTGTTGTGGTTTAGACATTATCAAAGGCGGAATCGGAAAAGCAGTATTCATGATTTTTTGTAATAGATGAATTAGTGAATGAACTTCTGAGGCATGGACAATTGAACTGGTATCGCCGGCAAAGAGAAAAGGAAGCGTTGGGAAAGTTCAACACTGAATGCTTATAATTAGGGACTATAACAACTACAAAGTATAATAAAATAACACAATTAACATATTTTACAATGAACACATATAATATCTTGAGAAGAAAATTGGATTACATAATTTAGGAAACACTTGCTACATAAATAGCATTTTACAAGTGTTGTTCATGACGAAGAATTTCAAGAACGAGTTTTTAACGATGAACGAGAACGAGAATGTTTCCTACTTATTCACCAAACTCAAACAATTGTTCATGCAGTTGTAGTTTCAAAAGAATGTATCATCTCTCACATCAACCAATTTCCTGGAGTCTTTGAAGTCCACTAGATTCCCGTTAGGATAACAGGAGAAGTGCTTACAATTCTTGGGGTTCTTGTTGAATACTCTTCGTGAGCAAAAAATGGTAGAATCAATACTCCTGACCGCTCTGGATTGAATGATTCCATACATTCCGTGTTTGTAGATCTTTGGCTAAAAAATCCTCACTTGTCAACTCTGTTGCAAGTGTTCGAGTGGTAGCAAAGACGTATATGACTTTCTGGATTTTCAACTTACATTTCCTGTTTTGACTGATAACCAGTCCGATAACCAATCCATCTGAAAATGGAACTTATAACGGGCGATAATCAACTGATATTACTCTGGCGAACTCGCTTCACCATAACATCTGATCAAGCCAGAGTCCAAACAGGATGGGCCACTTTCAGAAGGGGTGTATTTCAGGGCGACTCCTCAGTCCCCTTTTCTTCTGCATTTCACTATTGCCATTATCCGTTGCACTCACAAATACTCGAGGTTATAACTGTGGCACCCCCGGAAACCGGAGGCACTAGGTCACCCATTTATTTTATATGGATGATCTTAAACTTCATGCCTCTGGAGAGAAGGATCTCCATCAGTCCTTCAGAGTGGTGGAAGAGTACACGCATGCTATCGATATGAATTTGGAATGGACAAACGTGCAATGGTCCATCTCAAAAGAGAACAATGCGGGAAGGAGAGGATGTGCAGTTCATTGATGGAAGCATCCTACACCATCTGGATGCCGGAGAGACGTATACTCACCTCGGGGTAAGAGGCAACAGCAGTGAAGAACTCTCTCCGAGGCAAGTATCAGCACAAACTTCGACAGATCTGATCATCGCAACTGCCGGGGAAGAAAAAAGTTGCTGCAACTAATATGCCGGCCGTTTCAATCTCGGGAGAAGCTGTATCAATTCGACGTAAAGGCCCGAAAAATGATGCATGTCTATAGGAGTTTGCATTACAAATTGTCCATTCAACGGTTGTTTGTTCTTTCTCCAACAACAGGTAGGCTCTGGACTTTTGAGTTTGGAATGACTACATGACTGAATGGTACTGGATGCAGCCTGTAAAGTCGTCAGGAGTTCGGATCCCCTTCTCTGCATGGTCCGCAACCATGAGAGATCAGGAATCGGAGAATGTCTCTTTAGGGCAGCTACCCGAGCATCTGATCAACTTGGTTTAGTTTTCGACACTGAACGAGGTAGTCACAACTCTGTCACCGAGTTGGAACCCGTTCAGCAAAAAGCTCAAATAGTAGCCTCAAAGATCACCTCACTTCTGCGGAAACACAATGATAAGCCATTGCGTGGGGTCTTCTTCAATAACATTGAAGACCTTGCCTTATCAAAGCGCCTGACTTTCGCTTTTCTCAGATCGAGTGGACTGAAGTCGGAAACTGAGGGGTTCATCATGGCTTACCAGGATGATGTTTTCAACATCTCAGTCTACCGCAGTCGCGTGATGGGTATAGAGGGTTTTGACACAAAGTGCAGGGTCTGCCGCGAGGCGTCCGAGACCCTGTTGCACTTGCTATCAGCATGTCCAGTATATGCAGTCTAGGAGTGCTATATCATCTACGACACTCTTACGGTATTAAAGAGACACCGGTATTGCTCTACGCTCCGGGAAATATTGAATCCATTGTGGGGTACGAGAAGTGCCAAATTTATTGGAACTACTCGTTCTCCACCTTTGGAATTATGAATTTTTCAGTGAGATTAGTAAGGACTTCCGAGAAATAAGACGTTGAATGCGAACTATTCCTGTTATTATTATAATAAAAAAATCCGTCTTAATATTTACTCACATTTCCTTTGAAGGTTAATGTGTAGAATAGATATAATTTTGAATTTGATGCGAATAAATTAGATTAATTAGACTGGACTATCGTTTTTTAAATTGATCTTTATGAAATTTCGAAATACTTATATTGAAATAGTTTCCATGATTTTAAGTTAATTTCGTCTGTTGCTGAAGCCATCAAGTCAACTCACTATTTTCACTGTACGATCTCAAATAAGAAATTATTTTTTGACAGTATTTCAATAGAGAAATGCGTATTCAAACTCACACATGTATTCTCCAGTCTCAAAATGAATTAAAAAAGAACTGTTTTACTTTCTTGTTGCAAGATGTCATGATTGTCTCACAACGTTCATTTCACTTGTTCTATGTTAGAGGTCAGCAATTTGTTTGAGTACCGACAAGAGGTCTACACGGTCTTTCAAAACGTTGAATACCACTTCGTATTCGACCTTCATTCGAATTTCAGCGCTCTGATGTCGATCACATAAATCAGTCTCTACTCGTTGATTAAGCTAACGCCCTACCAAGTTTTCACGAGCGATAACCGTTTTTAGGCGATGGGAATGGGAAAAGGTGAAAGAGATAGGAGAATAAAATATGTGATTATCTGAATATTTCACATTCATGCTGGATAAACCAGCTGGCCGATCCACATTCTTTCGATATGGAAAATGGAAGAAGCACAGGCCAGCTTCTGGGCAGGGAACACGAAAAAAAGCATATGGGAAAATGAAATATGAACCATTAAAATATCCGGGATTCTGGAAAAACCGGCTAGTATAAGCTCGTTGTATGAGAAGTATATAAAATCTGTATTCAGTTTCGTTAATTACGGAAATATGTGGTTTTTATTCAGTTGGTGGTTTTTATTCAGTGCAGGATAACTGGTCAATAGACATTTTTTTCAAAGTAGACGTCAGTGTAGCCTATTTTGCGATCATTGAGCCATATCTATAATTGAAATCTGAACTTGCTAATAAGCCAATACTACGATAGATGTGACTGAAAGCGTTTCAACTCAAAGGCGAAATATCCTTGTGGAAACATCATATTCATTCTCAATACGAATTCATCAATTATTTCAAATACAGCTTTTTCCAAAAAAACCTAACGAAATAATGAGATACGAGAATATGGAAATATATGATCATCCTCAGTTGATATAGCTATTGTACTGCGTAAGACGTGTTATGGTTTTTGTGAAATGAAAAATAAGAATTTGAACTTTCAATGTTTTCATACCAGTTGTATCTGTAATTCATTTTTATGATGAACTGGTGTACCACGTTGTAATGGCTAAATCCATCAATTTATTGTTTTTTTTTTGTAAAACCGTCATAGTGAATTATATCAGTAAATACAGACAAGTTTTCTAGAATTAATGGCTGAGGCACACACCAAAGCTTTATTTCTCCCCCTATACTATATTACGGGGAGGACCTTCAGAACCTGCTCAAGAATTTGGTGCAAGGCAGATTCATGTCCTGCTCTTGAAGTTGTGAATAGTTGCTTTCTGGCTACACAACTGAGGCTCTCAGCTTGTTTCGAAAGATTCATTTTCGCATAACGATGATATGGTTTCTTACCAAGAGAGGGCGCCTGGTATCACGAAATTTCACTTTGTAAGACTGAGTGTACTCAAAGTCATCAATTTGTTTCTGCCTGGATATGCCAGCTGTATAAGGTATTTACAACTATTCAACATTCAGTATGAACCAATCAACAAAATTCTGGAAGGTTCAACTTCAAAAATTGAGTCAATCGAGAGTTATAAAGTAATTTCATATCAACATGAAATCACCTAACAGAACAAAATCAAAGGTGGGTACGAAATACATTGAGGGCCTACAATTGTTTTCAGGCCAGTGTCAGCTCTTGAGTAGAATATCTATTGAGTATAAAGGCATAGCTTCACGGCTTTATTGGCACTTCTGAGTAATAATAAGACAAAGAGTTGCTATTCCTGTACGGTGCCTATACCAATACAATACATGTGTTTTGAAACGGGTATCATACTATCCTTTTCTGTACAACTTATGGGCGACGAGGGGTGGCGAGTAATGAGAGATTATGGAGAGTTTGTTTACATTTAAAGTAAGTTGGACCATAAGACATTGGCGATTGGTTTAGTTGATAATCGGAGGAATATTATATATTTATGAAATAAATCATTTCAGGTGAAAACGTATTCTGTTCAAATAGTTCATACATGAAATTTGATTTATTATTTAATAATATTTACGGGAATGGAGCGAGTTTTTCTACCATCTACTAGATTTTCATTTATGTACGGCTTCATAATGAAGCGCGTGGTTTACTGGGTTAAAATTAAATTATTCCAAATGAACTGATTCATAACAATAATGAATGTTAATTTCAAAAATAATGAACTTTGCTTTATAAAATCAGATGAAGAAACTTGTGATTCATTCTCAGATTTGATAAACAAGAGGTACGGTTTCTAAGGTCCGATATAAAGAATCTTCGATTAGAAATCATGAATATTTATAATTACGATTGAGGTTTGATATAATTGTGATTTCATTCAAATCAGTATCGAGAGGTCTTTGTTTTCTTTTCAATAATTCATGCTGACGAATTCTACAATTACGAAAAATCGTTAATGTAAATGAGAAAAACCGTACTCAAAAATTGAAAATATATTTTTCATATGTGTGTCATAGGTCATATCCATTCTGTGATCAACAAATTAAAAAGCTTTCTGCTCAATGTTCAGTTTGTATACTAAATATTTATTCTTGTGCAATCGGTGTTATATGTGTTATTGCTCACTTAACAACTAACTTACCTCACACAAAGAATATGACCTCCATTTTGGTTTTTCTTTCTTTGGGCAAATCTTTCGAGTTGGATACAGACAATATTCAATAAGAAATGATGGTTGTCATTTTTTCAACCCCTTTTTGGTTGGGATATGTCAAATAATGAAATTATGTAAACCTAGTTTCAAAAACTTCATTTATAAAAATAAGATCAAAAAAACGATCAATACAAATATCACCGTATTAGAAATCACACGGTAGAAGGTAAATCCTTGTTAGTCCTTAGCTCGCACAAGTTTCTCAACTTCAGAGAGTTGTCGTTCGTATGGGGGCGGCAGCTGATTAACGAAAGAACAGATTTTGAACAGATTCTGAATGGACAGATCAAAAATATCTCCTTTCGTAATGTTGGTCCATAAAGAACCCTAGATACCAATTCTGAATGAAGTCACAGAATAATATCAAACCTCAGTCGTAATTATAAATATATATGATATAAAATTCTTTATATCGGACCTCACAAACCGTACCGCTTGTTTATCAAATCTGAAAATAAATCACAAATTTCTTCATCTGGTTTTATTAAGCAAAGTTCATTAATTTTGAAATTAGCATTCATCATTATCATGAAATAATTTAATTTTAAACCAGTCAACCACACTCTCTGTTATAAAGTCATACATAAATAAAAATCTAGTAGGTGATAGAAAAATAATAATAATAATAAATTTTACTTCCTGTAGGAACTAGTTGAACAGAAGACATTTTCACCTGAAATGATTTATTTTATAAATATATAATATCCCTTCGATTATCAACTGAACCAACCATCACTGTTTTATGGTCCAACTTACTTTCCGTAAACAAACAAAGGGTAAATTTTCGTATTGTGGACACCCGGCAAAAATTCTTGACTGTACTTACGTATTTCATGCGTAGATTACGAATCCGAAAGAAAAAAGCGGCGCTCTTCCTTATTTAAAAAGTTACGGCCCTTCAAAGTTCAGGAAAGGGCAACTTTTCAGCCTTCTTTTTCACCAAATAAACTATTTAAAAACGCAAGCATTCATTCACTAGGTCACCTTTACACCTTATTCCTCCTTCTTTGACACTTTTCATTTTATTTTTCCAATGAAAATGTTAAAAAATGTACGGAGCTGCTTTTTGGTTACATATCTCTGTATTTTACGTTTTTAAGGTTAATGGCATGGTTGGTACGACTGATGCAGTCCATATTCCTAAAGTAATTCAAATGTTTTTTGCCTTCATTCTTTAGATCGTAAATTGGTTTTAGGTGGTGTATTACGAATTTGAAATAGTAGGCGACGGCAAATACCAACCGCTTTTTTCTGAAAAGCCACTAGTAACTAACCTAAAAATAGAATAATGTCACCAGGAGAAGCATTTTTCAAATTAATTTTTTTATAAGAAAAATGTTCATTATTTTCTTTCGAATTCGTAATCTACGCATCAAAATACGTAAGTACGGTCAAAATTTTTTTAAATATCACCGGGTGTCCACAAAACGAAAGTTTACCAAATTTTGAATGGATCTTGGATTATTAAATCCAAAGATGAATAAATCACGTAACATCACATCAATTACTGTTTCTTCAAATTCGCAGTTGAGCGCTAAATTTCTAACTCTTGGCACTTTCATGTTGATTCTTGAAAGCTGCGAAAAACTTTGACCTGGCCACAAACAGTGACTCGGACACTTTAAAGTACTGATTAAACAGTTCTATGAGTTGTTGATAACTTTTTTCCGCTGATAACTTCGGAAGACACAAATTATATATCAACTTGTATGCATCTTCATCCAGGGCATTCAACAATATTGCCTTTTTCTTATCATCAGCAATATCAATGGAAATGAATGTACAATATCAGTACATTACAATAATTTTCAACCTCCACTCCTTGAAGTAACTTTTAAAATTGCTCTCAAAAACCTTTTGTCGGGAGAGGCTATTCATGTTTGATCGAAATCAATGGTAGGTACTATCTTTATTTTCATTTTATATTCAACAGTCATTTTTCAGTTTTCTCATTTAGTTAGGTTCTATTATTAGAATTCAATCTTTATTTCAGTATATCAAGTGCTCATCATTTGGTTAAGGAATTTCTTTGGATATCTATTTCATCTGCCCAGATTATAGTAAGGAACTTTTTTATTTTTTTATATCTACAAAATCAATCAATATTTGGAATATTTCCAATAAATACAATAGAATGATGACAGGAAAGCGATAAATCATCATTTAACATTTTGATAAGTAGAATTCCGATAAAATTCCGCTATTGCAGCATTTACTTTGTAAATCATCTAAAGTGGCAACAAGATATCTTGAGAACTGAAAATCTCTCAAACCCAAGTGTGAGAAATGAACTAAAATATGCACTTGAAATGAGTATCTCGTCCTGAAGAAATATGCCTAATTACCTAAATATTTACAGAAACTAGTTCAAAATTATGAACGCGTTAAAATTCTTCAGCGTGAACATAAAACAAAAATATATCGGTTAGAGAGTGAAGTGATGGTAAGAACGTTATTTTTATACCAGGATGTGTGGTTTGCTGATAATCATTCAAGTGTTATATTGAATGAACTGGTTACTTTATTGCAGAGTACTTAGTAATCATTTGTTTTGCGTTATCATCCTCAGAAGATGATATGATATGATATTTGATTTTTACTAGTGAGAATATCTTAATATCGATTTTATTCTTGAAGAAACTGATTAACATGGGACTCCAACCCATGGTCTACAGTATTATGGTGTCAAAGTATTTCCAGAATACTTGATAGGCTGAATGGTTTTTTTGGATTTACATATGGAAATAGTATATTATATACCTAGGGTGAGAAGTGCACTATTATTTACCGAGCATTTTTATATCCTGAGGCATATAATGTGCGAGGTAAATAATAGCTTTCTCAGCCGAGGTATATATAGAATTTTTTTCACTACTACATTGATATATTATATAGATCTTTTAACTTCTTCAAAATTACATCTAAATTTAAATTGAACCCGCATTTGGCAAACTGACAGCAATAATAATCATTGTACAGTGTTTGGTTGTCATGGAAACGCCGGCAAAAGTTTTCATGGCCTAAGTAGCTGTTGCGCTCGTATCATGGACATCGCGTATTCAACATGGAAAATGTACCGTTTCAATTTGACATGCAACAATTCATAGTTGCCCTGGGTTATTATATAACCAAGGAAATTTTTTTCTCACTATAATGCAGAATTGAGAAATTCTAAGTTCTGAACATATAGAAGCGATGAGAGAAGTGGAACATTGAAATATATCAAGAATGCAATGAGATATTTCCTAGATTCGTATCAAAATTTGACACATACCAAATTTTTGCATAAAGAAAGCCAGTCTGATTAAAAACACGCTCCACTCTACTTGATATTCCGATATATTTAACGAATTGTTAGAAAATTACTAATGCCAAAATTAAAATTGTTAATATATCAATGTTAGTAGTGAAAAATAGTTATTTATGTATCAAGGGAATTAGGAGGGCCTTAATTACCGATGGCAAAGTTTGCGTCCCGAG